>PVKP010016489.1:0-48059 GCA_004027715.1 Plecturocebus donacophilus
GCTTATCTAAGTTTGAACTATATATATATGAAAAACTTTATTTGTATTTATTTACTTTTTTGAGACAGCTCTATTACTCAGGCTGGAGAACAGAGGTGTGATCTTGGCTCAGTGCAACCTCTGGCTCCTGGGTTCAAGCGATTGTAGTGCTTCAGCCACACGAGTAGCTGGTATTACAGGTGCATGCCACTATGTCCAGCTAATTTTGTGTGAGATGGGGTATCACCGTATTGGCCAAGCTGGTCTTGAACTCCTTGCTTCAAGCGATTCACCTGCCTTGGCCTCCCGAAGTGCTGGGATTATAGGTGTGAGCCACCACACCCCGCCTAAAAAATTTTTTTGTTTGTTTTGAGATGAAGTCTGGCTTTGTTGCCCAGCCTGGAGTGCAGTGGCATGATCTTGGCTCACAGCAACCTCCTCCTCCTGGGTTAAACCAATTCTCCTGCCTCAGCCTCCCAAGTAACTGAGATTACAGGAGTGTACCACCATGTCCTGCTAATTTTTGTATGTTTAGTAGAGATGGAGTTTCCCCATGTTGGCCAGGCTGGTGTCAAACTCCTGACCTCAGGTGATCTGCCTGCCTCAGCCTCCCCAAGTGTTGGGATTATAGGTGTGAGCCACCATTCTCAGCTGAAAAACTTTAATAATAGCACAAATTTAACACATCCTAAGAGGCAGAAAGTACTGACCCCCTTTCCCTAATAATGTTTAAGGAAAATCTTGATAGATGATTTTTAGTGACATTCTCAGAGGATTCAAGTACTGGATGTAAATTGATGTCAGGGAATTTTTTTTTTCTTTTTTGAGACAGAGTTTTGTGTTCATTGCCCTGACTGGAGTGCAATGGTGCGATCTCAGCTCACTGCAACCTCTGCCTCCCAGGTTCAAGAGATTCTCCTGCCTCAGCCTTCCAAGTAGCTGGGATTACAAGCATGCACCACCATATCCAGCTAATTTTGTATTTTTAGTAGAGATGGGGTTTCACCATGTTGGCCAGGTGGAGTCAAACTCCTGACCTCAGGTGATCCACCCACCTTGGCCTCCCAAAGTGCCAGGATTACAGGTATGAGCCACTGCACCCGGCCTATGCCAGGTGACTTTTTAAAGTTATCTTTTAATACTGAGATTTGTGGATGTTGAATAATAATAAATAGTTCATTATCATTGATATTTTGCATTTTAATAGTAAAAATATTTTACTTCTGTACATAAACAGTAATGAAACATGAAAGTTTGAAATACAGTTTGAATGTAGGTTTTTAGGACAAAAATTAGGAAGAATGGATAACTTAGGTTTTCTCAAACCTGTGGTGTGCATCAGAGCCACTGGGGAGTTCGTCGAATATTTGTGAATGATTCTGTTGTATTTCCGAGCTTGCTTGCCACTGCTTTAGGATGGAACTTTTTTGCCTCTTTCAAAAGTTATCTACTTGTATAAAATGTATTTACAAAGTCTTTCACCCCTCTCCATGAAATAAAATAGTAGTAATAGCTACCACTATTGATCACCTGCTCTGGGCCAGCCATTGTGCTAGACACTTTGAATGTATTTTTTTAATGTAATCTTCACAATAACCCATCAAAGTAATTATCACTGTCCCCATTTTATAGATTAAGAAATCAGAACCACAGAGTTAAATATTTTGTCTGTGGTTACCCAACAAACAAATAGTAGAGTAGGGATTTGAGCCCTTCATAAAAAGTAGTAGAGTAGGGATTTGAGGTTTTCATAATTTTAAAATATCTCTTCATATCCTTGAAACCTGTTCATTTTGAACACTTCAAATATGATACAATTCTTGGATCAGGACAAGAGTGAGTTACTCTGTATTTGGGGTAGTGTTACCTCCTTTTGTCCAAAATGTGACCTTCAAGAAAGGAAAGGTGGTACAGGCAATGAAGTGCCAACACCAATGAGGATTCACCTGTTCCTGCTGCCACCAGGGTTTCTTGACTTCAGTGTCTGTAGGGCTGCCCACCGGGAGATTCCAAGCAGAGAATCCTAGAGCCTTCCAAGCTACTTGCTCTAAGGCCTGGTAGGAGTGGTCTTATGCTTTACCAAACTGGCAGAATGATGGAATCTTTTCTCCTTCTGGATTCCTGTTTTTCCTAGCATAAGTCAAGCAGCCCGAAGTTTTATTTAAAATAAAGAACTGTCCTGCAGATATGAATTGTCTCCCAGACAACTACATAGTACAAAAACAGAGAAAAAGACACAGGTTTGATTCAGGCATTTTATGAGCTCAATATAGAATCAAATGTTTATTTTCTTTTTCTTTTTCTTTTCTTTTCTTTCATTCATTCTTTTTTTTTTTTTTTTTTTTTTTTTTTTTTTTTTTTTTTTTTTTTTTTTTTTTTTTTTTTTTTTTTTTTTTTTTTTTTTTTTTTTTTTTTTTTTTTTTTTTTTTTTTTTTTTTTATTTGAGACAGAGTCTTACTCTGTTGCCCAGTTGCCCAGGCTGGAGTCCAGTGGCGCGATCTCGGCTCACTGTAACCACTGCCTCCCAGGTTCAGGTGATTCTTGTGCTTCAGCCTCTTAAGTAGCTGGGATTACAGGCAAGCACCACCATACCACCATGCCTGACAAATTTTTGTATTTTTTTAGTAGAGATGGGGTTTTACCATGTTGCCCAGGCTGTTCTCCAATTCCTGGTTTCAAGTGATCTGCCCTCCTTGGCCTCCCAAAGTGGTGGGATTACAGCTGTGAGCCACCATGGCCTGCCCTGGAAACATTTATTTTCTTAGACATAGAAGAACTAAAAGAAATTAAATGAGGTTCAGTCAAGGGAATAGATTTTCTTAGGAAACCCAGTGAGGATTGAGTTGAACTTCCCGAAAAGGAAATTTTAAGTCAGTGGTTACAAAGCACTACGTAAATAAATGTGACATAAAATAGAAGTAAGTGTGAAATACGAATAGTGTCAACTTTACTGTTACAACAAAATATTCAGACAATAAGTATGATAGTTCTTTGAGAAGACCATTATTTTTCATATTGTGAGTTTTTATTGATGTTTGTTTTATTTTAATATAAACTATCTTCCTAGAAACGTTGCATCAGCTCCACCAGCAGTTGGTAGAAGCTGAACGTAGGTCAATGACATACCTCAAACGGTACAATAAGATCCAGGCGGACTACCACAATCTCATTGGAGTCACAGCAGAGCTAGTGGATTCTCTAGAGGCCACTGTCAGCGGCAAGATGGTAAGGAAGATCCCCAATTGTGTGTATGTTTGTTTGGTAATGAAGAAGTCTTATGGGCAAGGACTATGTTGATATGGCAGATGGAGCCTGCCTCTCTCCATTCCAAACCAGCAGTGCCTGCTGCTCTGTTTCCAAAAGCTAATATGCACGAAGGAGATGAAGCTGATATTTTGTGCTGTTTTTAACAAGCTTCTTGCAGTTTTTTATCCATTTTTCTTAACATACTCTGCCATATCTTTACTTCTCTACCTTCTTCATCTTTTTTTCTTTTTCTTTTTCTTTTTTTTTTTTGAGACAGATTTTGCTCTCGTTGCTCAGGCTGGAGTGCAATGGCACAATCTCAGCTCACCGCAACCTCTGCCTCCCAGGTTCAAGCAATTCACCTGCCTCAGCCTCCCAAGTAGCCGGGATTACATTAGCCACCATGCCTGGCTAATTTTGTATTTTTAGTAGAGACAGAGTTTCATCATGTTGATCATGCTGGTCTTAAACTCCTGACCTCAGGTGATCCGCCTGCCTCGGCCTCTCAGAGTGCTGGGAATACAGGTGTGAGCCGCTGCGCCTGGCCCTTTTTTTAAAAAAAATATTTTTCAAAAAATTGAGACAGGGTCTTGCTTTGTTGCCCAGGCTGATTTTGAACACCTGGGCTCAAGTGATCCTCCTGCCTTGGCCCCCCAAGGTGCTGGGATTACAGGTGTGAGCTATCGTGCCCGGCCTCTACCCTATTAATATTAGCAAAGGATAAATTGTCTGGCAACAGAAAAATATGTGGTGGCAAAAAAATGAGGGGGACATGCCCTGTCATATAGGAAAGCCACTGATTTTCTGGTATTAGTTTTGTATCCAGCTGCCTTTCCGAATCCTATTAATCTTGGGTTTTTGATTGATTCTTCTCTATTCTAGATTGACAGTCATATTATCATCCAATAATATTTGTTTTGCTTTTACAATTTATCTTAATCTTACATTGGCTATGGCATATGGGATATTGTTGAATAATGTCATCATGGGCATCTTTGTCTTGTTCCTGACTTTTTATAAAGTACAATAAAATCTATTTGTGGACATACAGATTTTTTAAAAATTGAAGTAACTGTAGGTTCATACTACATTAATAAAAAATAATTCAGGCCAGGCACAGTGGCTTATGCCTGTAATCCCAGCCCTTTGAAAGGCTGAGGCGGGAGGATCACTTGAGGCCAGAAGTTTGAGACTACTCTAGGCAACGTGGTGAGACCTCTGTCTCTAAAAAAAAAAAAAAAAAAAAAAAATTAAAAGTAAAATTAAGCTGGCTGTGATGTCTCACACCTGTAATTCCAGCACTTTGGGAGGCCAAGGCGGGCAGATCATCTGAGGTCAGGAGTTCGAGATGAGCCTGTCCAACATGGGGAGACCCTGTCTCTACTAAAAATACAAAAATTCACCGGGAGTGGTGGTGCATGCGTGTAATCCCAGCTACTTGGGAGGCTGAGGCAGGAGAATCTTTTGAACTTGGCTGGCAGAGGTTGCAGTGAGCCAAGATCACACTACCATAGTGTAGCCTGGGCGACAGAAAGAAACTGTATCTCAAAATAAATAAATAATTTAATTTTAAAAAAGATGAGTTAGAGGAGGGAAGCTGGACTCTACTAGCCTTTTTAATGTAAAAGAACTGCATGCTCATGGTAAAAAATTGAAACATTTCAGAGAAGTGTATAGTAAGGAACAAAAGTTCCTTCACCACAGTGCTGTAGATTCATTTATTTATTGATGTTCAAGACTGACATTGTCTTGTGTATTACTTGAGAACATTTCTTTGCATATGCATGTGTGTGTGTGCACGTGTACACACATGCATACAGCATATGTACACTTAGTTGGGATCATGTGATTCATCACTCTTTTGAAACTTGCTATTCCTCTTTTGATATAACTTGGAGATCTTTCCACATGACTAGATCCACCTCATTATTTTGAATTCTTGTACAAGATTCCATTATAAAGATGAATTGTTATCAGAGCTCTGGTCATGAACATTTAAATTTTTTGTTTTTTTGTTTGCTATAACAAAAAATGTTGCAGTGAACATCCTTGTGTATACTGTACATCTTGATAAAATTCTAAAATGGGAACTGATAGGGCAAAGGTATAGGCATGAGCGTTTTGCTAGAGGTTTCCAAATTATTTGTCCTAAAATGTCTACAATGCCTACTCCCCCAATAATGTCTGAGAGGAGCTGTCTCCACACATGGCAGCACTAAACTGGATTAAACTTTGAAATATTTGTCAGTTTGATAAGTAAAACTTGGCATTCTGCATATTTTAATTTAGATTTCTTTTTTGTTTTTGAGACAGAGTCTTGGTCTGTCACCCAGGCTGGAGTACAGTGGCACGATCTCGGTTCACTGCAACCTCCATCTCCTGGGTTCAAGCGATTCTCCTGCCTCAGCCTCCCGAGTAGCTGGGATTACAGGCGCGTACCACCATGCCCAACTAATTTTTATATTTTTAGTAGAGACAGCGTTTCACCGTGTTGGTCAGGCTGGTCTTGAACTCCTGACCTTATGATCTGTCCTCCTCGGCTCCCCCAAGTGCTGGGATTATAGGCGTGAGCCACCATGCCAGGCCAATTTAGATTTCTTTAATTATGTATGAGGTTGAGTATATTTTCATGTATTGTTCTTTGCTATAGTCATAGGGGTGTGTGTGTGTGTGTGTGTGTATATTTTTTTTTTCTTTTCAGCCATTCGTTTTCTTTCCTCATTCTCATGTTTTAAGCAAGAAAGTGACATGTTGAGATTGGCTTGTTAGAGAAATGGTTCTGCTAGCAGTTGCAGAAGTTAAAGGAGCAAGCAGTTTCAGGACTGAGGGTTTGATCCAAAGCCTCAAAAGCCATAGAAATCTCCAGAAGAAGAGAACTGAAAAGCATCCAGTGTTTTTGACACTTAGAAGTTCATTGGTTGTGAGCTTTGGCACATGAGTTTCCATGGAGGAATGCAGGTAGAAAGTTGGTCACATTGTGTTGGAAGGTGAAGGTGGGTTGAGATGGCAAACACAGGTGGTTCTTTAAAGGACCTTGACTGTAAAGAGCAGCTGTTGAGAAGGGCTTAATAGACGAGGATCTAGGGTGAAAAGAAGAATAAGATCTCGGGTAGGATGGGCACAGTGGCTCATGCCTGTAATCCCAGCACTTTGGGAGGCTGAGGCAGGTGGATCACCTGAGGTCGGGAGTTCGAGACCAGCCTGACCAACATGGAGAAACCCCATCTCTACTAAAAATACAAAATTAGCTGGGCGTAGTGGCACATGCCTGTAATCCCAGCTACTTGGGAGGCTGAGGCAGGAGAATCGCTTGAACTCAGGAGGCGGAGGTTGTGGTCAGCTGAGATCACGCCATTGCACTCTACCCTAGGCAACAAGAGCAAAACTCCAGCTCAAAAAAAAAAAAAAGATCCAGGGTAGAAGATGGGGTGGGTATGTTTCTAATATGAAATATATGCGAACATGTTTCTAATTTTAGGGAAGAAATAAGTATAGAAAGAAAGGTTAAAATTACAAAATGAAAAGGTATATTTTTTGTTTGTTTGTTTGCTTGAGACAGGGTCTTACTCTGTTGCCCAGGCTGGAGTGCAGTGGCACAATCACAGCTCACTACAGCCTCAACTTCCCAGGTTCCAGCCATCCTCTCACATCAGCCTTCTGAGTAGCTGGGACTACAGGTGTGTGCCACCATGCCTGACTAATTTTTATTTTATTTTTATTAGAGGGGGTATTTCACTATGTTAACTGTGCAGGTCTCAGACTCCTGAGCTCAAGTGATCCACCTGCCCCAGCCTCCCAAAATGCTGGGATTACAGGCATGAGCCACTACACCAGGCCTGAAAAAGGCATGTTTAAATTTTAATACTATAGAAATCTACTATAGGAATTCAGAAGGAATGGACTCAGGATAATGTAGCAGGTCTAGCCCTGGGATGGGGTCCCTTTTTCTCCAAGTCACTTCACATGTTGCTATGTAACAAGGGATGACAGACACCTGCCACAGGATGGACAGAGCCTTTTATGTGGCTAAAGCAGACCAGAAGTTTCTAGCAGATAGGCAGGAGGCCCAGGAGGAGAGAAAAGGGCCCAGCCCTTTCCAACTCCCCAGGGGTGGAGTAGCCCTGCTTCCCATGCAGCCCGGGGGGATGGCCTTCCTCTTATGCAAGTAGATGAGCAGAGGTGGGAGAGCAGCTGCTTCTACTGCCACATGGAAGTTCCCCCAGATGGAACTGAGAAGCTGCAGAAGAGGAGGTTCTTTTCCAACTGTCATTCCTAGAAAAAGGTTTGGAAGGGTGTACACTTTTTAATAGTTGTTTCCTGCAGGGATTGGTTGTTTGGGGAAGGGCGGGATTTAGGAGAGGCTGTGGTACTTGTACATTGAAATGAGCATACGTTTTTTTCTTAAAAGAAAATATATGAGATGAAAACAATTGGCTGGGCTCAGTGGTTCACGCCTGTAATCCTAGCACTTTGGGAGGCCGAGGTGGGTGAATCACCTGACGTCAAGATTTCAAGACCAGCCTGGCCATCGTGGTGAAACCCCATCTTAAAAAAAAAAAAAAAAAAAAAAGAGAGAGAGAGAGAGATTAAAACAATTCCAAGACTTTCGATGTTGTATGTCAATCCTGAACTCTTGTAGCTGGTGAGAGAGGCACCAGCTGTCTCTTTCTTTTCTAAAAAGAAAATAGGTGAAAAACATTCCAGCATCTTCAATGTATGTCAATCCTGAATTCTCGTAGCTGGTGAGAGAGGCACAAGAGATGCCGAAGGAGAATGCAGAATCCAGCAGCGTTGATGGCCACAGCAGCTCAGCCTCACGTTGTCAAGCACTGGATAGTTGATTAAAAGCGTCTCCATCATTCACTCAGCAAGCACTGGCCGAGCCACCTGTCATGTGCTAGGCATATCTGTGACCTCATTTACCCCCTCATGGCAGCTGTTTCAATAAAGGTGTGGAAAGCAGAGGCAGAGCTATTGGTCTTCTCGAGTCCAGTACTTGAGCCCTGACCTTCAGATTTGAAGCCTGGCTCTCTTTCCCCCACATTATAGTTGCCTAGTGACTTTATTACATGAATTTACCAAAAGAGTTTGAGATCTGTTTATTCTACAGTGGAGATACCTGGAATGGAGTTACATAATTTGCAGTCTGTTGTCTCATGAGCGCACCTGTCGTGTGTTAGCACATTGTTCTATCAGGACCAGTGCTTTTACTCCTCCCAAGAGCTCTAATGTTAAAGCAAATTATTATTTTTCTAGCTTATATACCTCATCATTGTGCCTTACGGAAAGCTATTATGAGGCCACTCTAATAATTGCCAGTGTGGCTCAGGTGCCCCTCGGTGAGTTTCATGCCGTAATCAATTGTCTTTGTGTCCTCCTTGCAGATCACCCCTGAGTACCTCCAGAGCGTCTGTGTCCGCCTGTTCAGTAACCAGATGCGACAGAGCCTGGCACACAGTGTGGACTTCACGAGGCCTGGGACGGTGAGGCTCCGTGCTCAGGGCAGGGTGCCCGTGGTCTCTCCCTGCAAATCTAACAAGAATGTAACTTTAAAAATAGCATGAGAAAATAACATGGAAGAGGCTGCATTTCAGTTGGCTTTTGAAATCTAGAAACTTGTAGAAGGAAAATAAATCTGTTTTTGAAGAGGGTACAGCTGAAAGCTGGCCTCCTGGGGAGGGTGAGGAGAGAGGTGTGTTCTGTCTACCAGTTGTAGCCACTCAGTGGGGCTCCCAGGGTTGGGGATCAGTAGGAATGGATGGAAACTTTATTCTCTCTTTTTCTTTTTTTTTGCAATGGAGTCTCACTCTGTCACCCAGGCTGAAGTGCAGTGGTGCAATCTCAGCTCACTGCAACCTCCGCCTTCCCGGGTACAGGTGATTCTCCTGCTTCAGCCTCCCAAGTAGCTGGGATTACAGGTGCATGCCACCATGCCCCGCTAATTTTTTGTAGTTTTAGTAGAGATGGGGTTTCACTGTGTTGGCCAGGATGGTCTCAATCTCCTGACCTTGTGATCCACCCACCTTGGCTTCCCAAAGTGCTGGGATTACAGGCATGAGCCACCGTGCCTGGCCTATTCTCCTTTTTTAAAAGCACCGCCATAGTGGTGGTTGTGTGGTCTAAAGCAGGGGCATTTTTTTTTAACTTTTTACTTGAAATAATTGCAAAATTGCAAAAGTAGCGACGGACACTGGTATACCCTTTACCCAGATTCACCAACTGTTAGCATTTGCCCCTTTCTTGGTTGTGTCTCTCTACACACACACACGGGCATGCACACATATGCACAAAATCTGTTTTCTGAACTATTTGAGGATAAATTATATGTATTACCAACCTTTACTCCTAAATACTTCAGTGTGTATTTCTTAAGGTAAGGAACATTCATATAACTATAAAGTTACCAACTTCAGTAAATTTAACATTGATGCAGCCTTCTTATCTACCATCCATCTTCCAGTTTTGGTAGTTTGAGTCAATAATGTCCTTCATTGTATTTCTTGTCCTCTGATCATCTAGGGTCAGTTGTCACATTGAGTTGGCACAGCTCTTAGCCTCTTCTAATCTCGAATGTTTCCTCAGTCTTTCTTTGAGTTACGTGACATTGACATTTTAAAAGAATATAATTTTCTCCCTTAAAAAAAAAAGTAGAACATTTCTCCTTTTGTGTTTGACATTTCCTTGTAATTAGATTCAGGTTATGCATCCCTGAATCACCTAGGCCAAATATGACCTTGGTGATCTTGTGTCCTCCTTAGGCTGGCACATCTGGAGGCAGACATTCGTAACCAGGGGAGACACCAGTGTCTCTCAAAGTCTTCAAAATACAGGAACCCATGGGCCAGGAGTCCATGCCAACCTCTGCCCCATTCACAAGCTGGGTGGGTGAAGCCCTATGAAGCCAGCTGTGCAGGTTTGGAATGAAACTCCTGGGTGATCCTGAGGCATCTCTCTGGGTCAGAGCCGCAGCTTTTAAATAAGGGTTTGCACATTAATATAATATTAGAGTCTTAATAAACAGAAGCCTTTTTTTTAGTATTTAAAAGAAAATGTATACCCTACCTAATTCTCAAGTAGATTTGAAGAAGCAGTTTATTATAATATGAGAAAACATAAATATGAGAAATGATTAAAAAATATATATATAAGAAATAAGAAGGTAGAAAATAAAAATAACTAAAGAAATTGTGGTTAAGGGAAAACAAGGGTGGGAAAAATCAAAGTAAGCAAGGGCTAATGTTAGTACAAAAAATGTATGCTATACCTCCAGAGAAGCAGGCTACAGATTTGGCTCTGGGCTTTCTAGCAGTCTGTGCAAAAAGGGAAACATGAACAATTACATGATTCCCAGTGCTTAGAAAGCAGGAGAGGGCAGTTACATAATTTTTATTATGTAATATTTCCTGTATCCAAAACAACATATGTGCTGCTAGGAACCATGACAATAAAACCAGCACCCACAAGCCTGCCACACATTGCCCGAAATAGACCATTTCATGCTGTGTAAGTTCTCTACCCTTCAGACTTTTTCCAAGTAGGTGTGTTACTTATATAATTTAAAAACAAGTTTAAATATTGTTTTTTTAAAAGACTGAATGGTCAGACAACTGCTTCACACAGTTATTTCTGGTGCTAAGACCCGAGGATAGTCTCATGGGTCAGCAGTTTCTACAGATCTTCATAGAAAGCATGTAGTCATGTGCTGAAGAGCAGATGACCTTGACCACTTCCTCTTGGTGTAACAGGAATATCTCAGAATGGCTGGCTCTATCAGCTTTTCCACACACGTGGACAGACAGTAGATGCGGAGTCTTTGGGACGTGGCCACAGTGATTTTAGCATGCCGAAATCTTAGAGAATCAGCCATTTTTAAAAGGTCAGTAAAGTCACCATTGGATATTCAAGTCTTAGAAAAGTAACTTCCTCAGGAGCCCTTCAGGAGAAGGGCTTTAAGCCACATCTCTGAGAATATGGCTGCCTCTCTGTCCACTGTCCAGTTAACATTCGGAGGTTTAGGATGCAGAGTGTGCTTACCGGAAACTGTGGCTTTCTCACAGCGGTTAGCATGGCAGGATGTGTCTAGTAGGAGCACTCCTTTCTTCCTCCTTCCCATTAATTTGTTAATTCATCGAGGACTTAGTGTTTTCTAGGTTCAGTTTATAAAATCCCATCATATCATATATATACAAGCCATCCTTTTATTTCTATCTTCTCTAGGAGGAGTGATGTATCCGACTTATTTAAAACTGATGTTGGCTGGGCATGGTGGCACATGCCTATAATCCTAGCACTCTGGGAGTCCAAGGCGGGCAGATTATTTGAGCCCAGGAGTTCAAGACCAGTCTGGGCAACATGGGGAAAACCCATCTTTACAAAAAATACAAAAATTAGCTGGCTTGTTGCTGTGCGCCTGTAGTCCCAGCTACTCAGGAGGCTGAGGTGGGAGGATCACTTGAGCTCAGGATGTTGAGGCTGCAGCAAGAAGAGATCACACCACTACTCCAGCCTGGATGACAGAATGAGTCCTTGTCTCAAAAAAAAAGAAAAGAAGAAAGAAAAAAACTGATGACATGTTATTAAGCACAGTTTAAAAGGGAGCAGGGGTACAACACAGCTGGTTATCCCACGAAAAGTCACCAATGCCATCTGTCAGGAGACAGTCTCACCACCCGACTGTTACGTTAGCATCAAAGTATAGACTCTGTCTAATCACTGGAAACCAGGGGAGGGAGGATGAGTTTTGTTTAGTTTAGTGATAACCATTCTCTTTCTACTGAGTCATTGGCTTAGGAACGTGCAATAAAAGCTGCAAAAACCTTTTTACTATTTCTAGCCAATTTCTCTAACAAGGTGATAAAAAGTGGATGAGGAGTCATTGCGAAAGTATAAAAGAATATTGTTGTTGACTAGGCATGCATACGTAAAATTGATTTATGATATCTATCTCATGAGTTCAGATTTACAATGTGTGAAGAAGGAAATTAAGATACAGTTTAGATGCAATATCCAGTGACTGGACTGATAGGATTTAGGATTTGGAAGAAGAAGATTGCTTGCTTTTTTTGCTAATTTTTTAAGGGGATAAATTCTACTCTAGGGCCCAACATAATGCCTTTAATTTCAATATCTATACGTGGCACAAATCAGCCTCCCTCACAGAGCGGTCTTGGGTCAGCTCACTGGCAGGTGCTGTGTTGCGCTTGAGTGTTGCTGTGAATTACATACTGTAAAGGAGCTTGGCCCGGCCCTACCACAAAACCGTTGGTGTCTATAAAGTTTGGTACACTTGATACTGGTTTTTATATCTGGCAGTTAACAAGAATCTGGGCTTCTGCCAACTTTCTCACTGTTGAAAATTCAAAAGGGCCCACTAAATAGAGCCCTTCTTTCCCCACGTTCTAAACCAATTGAAAAATAGGACAAAAGAGTAAAGGAAAAAGGAGCTGAAAATATAACTGTTCTTACTGACAAAGCTTATATTGGAGAATGTGGATCTTTTTTTTTTTTTTTTTTTAGACAGAGTCTCGCTTTGTCACCCAGGCTGGAGTACATTGGCACAGTCAAGGGTCACTGCTGCCTTGACCTCCTGGGCTCAAATGATCCTCTTACCTTAGCTTCCTGAGTAGCTGGGACTATAGGCATGTGCCACCATACCTAGCTAATTCTTATTTTTATTTTGTAGAGATGAGGTCTTAACTATGTTGCTCAGGCTGGTCTCAAACTCCTGGGATCAAGTAGTCCCTCCGGCTTTGGCTTCCTCAAATGCTGGGATTACAGATGTGAGCCATTACACCTGGCTGAGAATGTGGATTTTGTTTGTAGGCAGGTGGGGTCCTACTCTTGTGCCTGGGAGTTACAGAAGCGTACTTGCACAGTTCTGGACAATTCTGGCCAACCCTAGCCCTCTGCCATTGCTGTGGCCACCATGAGGGCAGCACGGAGAAGCAGAGTTGACATGTCCTTTCTGGTGAGCTCTGCCCAAAACAGAAGAGGACAGGCAGGACAGTGATGCCCAGGTCTGCCCCCAGCCTCACCAGTCCCGTGAGTCACCCCCTCTCTGGAGTGGAAGGCTCCCACTGACCAAGCACCCCACAGTAGAAATTGCACAAGAGGAAAGAAGTGTGTTTCTGCCGTCACCTCGTTCACGCCCAGGTAGCTGTGTCCAGAAAGCTGCCCATGTTATCGAAGCTGGCACATGGATCTAGGCATTCCCAGAGGGTTTATAAGGACAGGATTCATTTCTTTGAGATCAGAGCTCTCCCAGGTGGCCTTTTCCGTTTGCCTCCGCCTCCTGCTGCTCCAACCCATTTGTCTTTCTGTGGTCCTTACCTTATCAGAGCCTGTGGCTTGCTGGGATATGAGAGAAATCAGATTTTATATTATCAGCAACTTAGTGGTAAGAAGTATGGGAGAAACTTCTCCCTCAGGGCACAGGATGCTGAGTTTTTTATTTTCTAAGATTACACAAGTCACGCAAGCGTGTTAGTTTGCAGGGAACTCGGTGCCAGGCTGTTCCTGGATGACTGGCTGCTGTCAGGCTTTCAGCTGTGGCAGAGCAGCTCCCTGGCTGTGATGTATGAAAGCTAGCACAAGCGGTTAGGTTTAGGGTTAGAGCTAGCATTACACAATGTGTTAGCTAGAAAGTGTACTATTTTATCTGTAAATGGAGCACACCGCCTCCCTTCCCCTCTCAGCGTATCCTGCGCTCCGTGGGAACCTGCTGCCTGTGCTTCGTATGCATCCTTCTAGAGCCTTTACATATATGTCATTCATTTTACCTATGTGGATATTTTCTTTATCTTTTAGAGTTCTAATTTGAGAACAGCATTGCTCCATCAGACATTTAAGTGGCTTTTCTGTTTTCTGCTGTTTCTAATGATAAAGTACACTCTTGGCAGTGTACGTTTTCCTGCCAAGAGCAGTTGAAAGTGCGTTGGTTGGTCTTTCTCTTCTTTGCCCCCTGTTCTCCCTGGGCAAATGGGAATGCAGAGACGCTGGAGGAAAGGTGTGCTGTGAGAGGGGCTCGTTCCACCCATACCAAGCCTCTGTCCTAAGGGCAGGAGTGGGCAGAGGGCAGGCTGAGCAGGAGACAGAGTCTGGTGCCAACTCTTAACATAGAAATTCGAGCCCCTTCCCCCGGGGGAGTCCCAAGTCCCACCTAGTGGCACCTCTGGCTTTGTGGATTCCTTGAATGGGGAAGTGTCCTTTTAAATGCATCCTTATTTAGAAAGATGGACCATTTGAGAATTAATGTTCTTTTTCTTCAACAACTCCAGATAAAGCCCCATTGGAAATAAAAGTGAAAACTATTTATTTGGCTTTTATTTTAGACTCAGCAGGTATATGTGCAGGTTTGTTACATGAGTAAATTACGTGTTGCTGGGATTTGGTGTACAGATGATCTCAGCACCGGGGTAGTGAGCATAATACCTGAGAGTTAGTTTTTCAACCTTTGCCCCCTCCCACCCTCCCCCTGCCGATAGTCCCCTGTGTCTGTTGCTCTGATCTTTGTGTCCTTGTGTTCTCAGTGCTTAGCTCCACTTACAAGTGAGAGCGTGCAGTATTTGGTTTTCTTTTCCTGGGTTAATTCGCTTGGGATCATGGCCCCCAGCTGTATCCATGTTGATACAAAGGACATGCTTTTGTCCTTTTTTATGGTTTCATAATATTCCATTGTATATATGTACCACATTTTCCTTATCCAGTTCACTGCTGAAGGGCACCTGGGTTGATTCCATGTCTTTGCTATGTGAATAGTGCTGCCATGAGCATAGGAGTACACATGTCTTTTTGGTAGAATGATTTACTTTCCTTTGGATGTATACCTAGTAACAGAATTGCTGGGTCAAATGGTAATTCTGTTTGAAGTTCTTGAGAAACTTCCAAACTGCTTTTCACAGTGGCTAAACTAATTTACATTCCCACCAACAAAGGTTTTTTTTGTTTTTGTTTTTGAGACAAGGTCTTGCTCTGTCACCCAGGCTCACTACAGCTTCGACCTCCTGGGCTCAGGTGATCCTCCCACCTCAGTCTCCTGGGACTACAGGCACACGCCACCACACTCGGCTAATTGTTTTAAATTTTTTTGTAGAGACGGGGTCTCACTTTGTTGCCCAGGCTGGTCTTGCACTCCTGGCCTCTAACAGTCCTCCCGCCTCGGCCTCCCAAAGTGCTGGGATTATAAACATGAGCCAACATGCCCAGCCCTGTAATTTTAATTTGTATTAAAATACTTTTGATTTTGTGATAGATGCTATAGAGTTAAATGTGAAAAGGCCCAGGACATGGGGATCTTAGAAGGCACCTGCTTCCACATCAGCCGTCTTTGTCAGCAGCTTGCTGTCGGATGGCTTGTGACTACAGCTTGAAGCTCAGATCTTCAGCCCTTGCCTTCTCCCCCGTGTGATTTTGTTACATCTTGGCAAATGCCTGCACTTTCCCCACATTGCCACTGTGTGTCCAGGCCATCTTTCTGGGTGCGATGCCCTGTGTATTGAGGAGTCTCCCAACCAGCATCCCTGACCCTGCTATGCCTTGTATACCAATGCCTATTGCATACTCAGACCAACCTGGTGATGAGAGGGTTTAACACCTTTGTAGGCCGGGCGCAGTGGCTCACACCTATAATCCCAGCACCTTGGGAGGCCGAGGCAGGTAGATTACTTGAGTTCAGGAGTTTAACAGCAACCTGGCCAGCATGGCGAAACCCTGTCTCTACTAAAAATACAAAAATTAGCTAGCGTGGTGGTGCACACCTGTAATCCCAGCTACTTGGGAGACTGAGGCATGAGAATCACTTGAACCTGGGAGGTTGAGGTTGCAGTGAGCCGAGATTGTGCCACTGCACTCCAGCGTGGGCAACAGAGCAAGACTCTGTCTCAAAAAAGAAAACACCTTTGTAATAATATCTCAACCAGTGGGTAGAGCTGTGACCGGTCATCAGTTGAGCTCCAAACCCAGGCTTGGTGGCCTCTCCATGAATGCCTGACAGCTTCACCACATTTTTTGTGTCCAAATCAGGCTCAACTTTTCCTCCACACAGGCGGTCTCCCCTCCTGAACTCGGGGAGCATCTGAGGTTTTTCCGTGTCCTTTGCCTGGTTATGGGATCTGAAAGAGCTTCCTCCTTCCCTGCCCACATTGCTGTTGTTTTTATGTTTGTTCAGGCTCTCCCTAGTTCTCTCCTGGCTTACAGTCACATTTCCTAACTGGTCTTAAAGCTCTTACCTTGCTGGTCATTTGTCACACAGGAGCTGAAGTGGCCTTTCTTTGTATGCTTAGTGTTCCGGGAAGGACTCAGGCGCCTTACAGGCATCTGATCTCATTACTCTCTTGCTCAACACCTGTCGTCACCTTAGGGTGAAGTGGTTTTCATCTCATTCAAGTGCCCCTTCCCATTAAAAAGCTGGCCCTAACAGCCTCTTCCCCATCTGATGGGGATGTGCCTCTGGCTTGGGCCTCCATTGCCTCTTCAGTTCCCTGGCTGAGGTATTGCCTCAAGGATACCATTGTGGGTATTTGAACCTCTGTTGAGGTCCAGAAGCCCCACCTCAGCCTCCCTAGTAGTTCGGACTACAGATAACTCGCCATCACGCCCAGCTAATTTTTTTTGTATTTTTAATAGAAATAGAGTATCACCATGTTGGCCAGGCTGATCTTGAACTCCTGACTTCAAGTGATTCACCTGCCTCGGCCTTCCAAAGTGTCGAGTTTACAGGTGGGGGCCATCGTGCCTGGCCAGTCTGAGCCATTTAGAAGTGGTGTTTGGCCGGTT
Organism: Plecturocebus donacophilus; assembly: GCA_004027715.1. Classification (NCBI taxonomy): domain Eukaryota; kingdom Metazoa; phylum Chordata; class Mammalia; order Primates; family Pitheciidae; genus Plecturocebus; species Plecturocebus donacophilus. Next base: position 16,999 of record PVKP010016489.1, read on the forward strand.
GCGGTTGAACCCAGGAGGTGTAGGTTGCAGCGAGCTGAGGTTGTACCACTGCACTCCAGCCTGGGCAACAGAGCAAGACTGTGTCTCAAAAGAAAGAAAGTGTTATGGACCAGAGTTGGGTTTCTCCAAGTATACTGTGCAGGCATGTCCCCTGGGGACCTGGCTGAAGTGCAGGTTCTGGTTCAGGAGGTCTGGGGTGGGACCCAAAATTCTGCATTTCCAATGAGATCTGGGTGATGCTGCTTCTCTGAGGAGGACACTTTGAGTAGCAGGGGGCTGCAGAGTCCAGAAATAAACCCAAGGATGGGTGTATATCTAGCAGACAACAGAGGTAGAAAAGGGCTGGTTTATTTCATGGGTCACAGAGTCAGATGCTGTCAGAACTGGGAAGTGTATATGAAGCAACTGGTGTCAGGCTGTAAGGAACTCTGGGGCCTGAAGATTATGTTCCTTCCACCTTAGTGTTCACATTCAAATTTAAAAAGGAAGAACAAAAAGGAGGTGAAGAAAAGAGAGGAAGGATGCAAGGCTTACTGATGGAAACATTTTGAAGTGATATTGGACGGCCTGGGTGAGACTTAACATGGCACTCATATCACAAAAGAAAATACATTAGCATGAATTCCAGAAGCATGAAATCTCTAAATGTAAAAAATAAAGCTATGAAAATGTTAGAAGAATTGAGAGAATGCATGTATAACCTTGAGGTAGGGTAGACCTCTTTAAGGAGGTCTCGCTTAAGCAAGGTTGAAATCCATGAAAACCATCTGGTATCACATAGGCATGAAGGCAAGGTCAAAAATAATGGCCAGTATCACTAAAGTTTAAGAAAGTAAACTTTTTAACCCATCGAACTGATGGAAGTTTTAGAGTGCTAGGATCCAGAACTATCTGGAAAGTATAGTAGGAAGACTCTCCTTCAGTGCAGGGCATCTGGCAATGTTTATCAGAATGAAAATCGCATACCCTTTGATCTAGATTTTGGAAGTCTAGCTTAACTCACAAAACAAAGTATCAATAAGTATAAGTGTAGTGGCGCGTACCTGTAATCCCAGCTACTCCAGAGGCTGAGGGAGGAGGATTGCTTGAACCCAGAAGTTCAAGACCAGCCTGGGCAATATAGTGAGATCCTATCTGTTTAAAAAAAAATTGGGCTGGGCGTGGTGGCTCATGCCTGTAATCCTAGCACTTTGGGAGGCCGAGGTGGGTGGATCACCTGAGGTCAGGAGTTTAAGACCAGCCTGACCATCATAGTGAAACCCCATCTTTTTAAAAATAAATAAATAAAATTTTTTTTTAAATTAAAAAAAATTTAAGTATCATTAAATGACAATAAATAAGATTTTTAACAAGGCTTTTGTAATTTCATAAGAGGGGAGAATTATAAAATGGGTCCCCAAGTGCCCATCACCCAGCTTCAGCAATAAATGGCATTTCACTAAGCTTGATTTCTTTCTTCTCCTGTGCTTATTCCCTGCCCCCACACTTGAGTTCTTTAAAACTAATTCTAAACATGTCATGTCACCTGTAAATAATTCAATATACATCTCTAACTGATCAGAGGCTTTAATATACAAACACATAGCCATAACACCAAATGCAGGTAACACTAATTCCTTAGTATCAGCTAATACCAGTCCACTCAACATTCAGATTTCCCTTATTTTCTCAAAATGTATCTTTTTACAGTTAGTTTGAGTCAGTTCAAACACGCACCACACACTGCATCTGGTTATATGTTTCTCAGATGTAGTAGTACATACTTAATACAACACTGCCTGTAGTGGCAAAAAGAGATACACACAAAATAAATGGAACAAGAATGTAAAGCAGGCAATGATTTTGCCCATAGACAGGATTAAAAGAGAGTGGGATGGAAGAGGGGTTGTTAATGTTTTTAAACACCTCTAGAACGTCTGACTTGGTACAAAGTGCACGTTTTTATACTTGAAGAGAAAATCTTAATAAAAAAGCCAGCCAGCCAAGTGCGGTGGCTCATGCCTATAATCCTTGGTTGGTGAATCCTGGTGGATTAAAATTTTGCTCATCTGTTGATTCCATGGTATTAGGGTGATTTGGGATCAAGGCATTGCTATCAGTGTTTAACACTCTGTTTTCTTCTGTCCTCTTCCCCTCAGGCATCCACCATGTTGCGAGCCTCCTTGGCACCCGTGTAAGTAACTGCTCTTAGGAATGTTTATTAAGGAGAACAGCAATGTGTAAAATGGGAATTTCAAGTGTCTTTAATAAACACTCATCTTAGCAGCCTAGTTTAGAGGAATGCTACATTTGAGCTAGAGCTGCACATGAATATTAAAGGAAATACGAGTACTTACAAGTAATGTTGTTAAAACAGAATAATCTTTTTTTTGTTTTAGATGGAGTTTTGCTCTTGTTGCCCAGGCTGGAGTGCAATGGTGCAGTCTTGGCTCACTGCATCCTCTGCCTTTTGGGTTCAAGTGATTCTCCTGCCTCAGTCTCCCAAGTAGCTGGGATTACAGGCATGTGCCACCACGCCTGGCTAATTTTGTATTTTTAGTAGAGATGGGATTTCTCCATGTTGGTCAGGCTGGTCTCGAACTCCGGACCTCAGGTGATCCACCCGGCTCAGCCTCCGAAAGTGCTGGGATTACAGGCATGAGCCACTGCGCCCTGACATCGTTTATTTATTCTATTTTTTTTGGTAAGGAAGCCTCAAATGAAAAAAACTGTTGAATTGTTCATATGGTATTATATAGAAATGAATTGAATCTACTACCATAGTGCAATCCACAGAGGATTGCAGTGTCTGAATTTATGTTGTCTGCTGGATCACGCTGTGATCAGGGCCATGGGCAGCCCTGTGTGTGCCTGAGCACTCCTGTTCTGATCATTTGGGCTGTTCCTCTTTGGAGTGTCTTATGCTGTAGGGGACTGTGGCAATGGAGTTTAGAACCTTTGACTTGGACCAGGTTGGCTTCTGCGACCCTCTGAGCCAGCTTGTTGGGGAAGGTGGGGAAGACGGGGTGCTGTGCGATTCCTCAGACACCTGAGATGCTCACAGCATTCCTCCTCCCTCAGCCCTGCCTGCATCCGACCTTGATCCTGCACTTTATTCTCTCCTACCACTTTGGCAGCAGTATCACTTACTTCACAGATGGCTAGGGTTAAAAGCCCACCTCTGCTACCCACCCTGTGACCAGGGATTACTTATATAATTTCTCTGTGCCTCAGTTTCCTCATTTATAAAATGAGCAGAATCATAGTAATTCTGTTATAGGATTGTTGTGAGATAAAAATTAGCTAATACGTATACAGCACTTAGCATTTGGTGTAATACTGTAGTATTATGCCAAAATGAGGAAATTATCGTTGCTACAGTACTGTGAACTAGACTGCAAACCTCATTAAATTTCACCAGTTTTTCTATGCCCTCTGATCTCCTGTGCTACAATAAAACAAAACGTGAAGACATTTCATTTTAGTGACAAGGAAGCTGAGGTGATGATTCGTTTTGTTTCTGGCTGACCCAAGGCGGGTGGCAGGGCAGTCTGAGCTGTGTGGATCTCAAATCCAAGGCCTCTCCTCACTGAAACCTAGCTCCCCTGAGATCTTTGACTTGGAATCTGCCTGAGGAGGGTCTGCAAATTTTCCTACAACCCATCTTCTGGCTGTGTTCCCATGCCGCTTCCTGACCACATCTTCTGCCTCCTCGGAGGGCTGAGCCACCCACCTACTTACCCTTTTTTTTTTTCTTTCTTTCTTTTTTTTTGAGATGGAGTCTTGTGGTGTCTTGCCTACACCATAGTGCAGTGGTACAATCTCAACTCAATGCAGCCTCTGCCTCCTGGGTTCAAGCTATTCTTCTGTCTCAGCCTCCTGAGTAGCTGGGACTACAGGCATGTGCCACTATACCTGGCTAATTTTGTGTTTTTAGTAGAGACAGAGTTTCACCATATTGGCCAGGCTGGTCTCGAACTCCTGACTTTAGGTGATCCACCTGCCTAGGCCTCCCAAAGTGCTGGGATTACAGGTGTGAGCCACTTCGCCAGGCCTCTGCCTACATACGCTTCACACTTGTTTCCTGACTATTGCTCATATTCCCCCAGTCCAGTCGCTCAAGCTTGAGGGAACAGTGGCTTCAGGTGTTGAAGTAGAACATTTAGGGCCTGCTGATGCTCATTGTCTTTGGACTGTGTCCAGAATTCTAAACAGGATTTCAGTGGAAAGTTATGATGCCCCAGGGTGATTTCTTCCCCATCCAAGGGGAGCTCTGGCTGAAGGTGAATCTGTAGGGGTTTCTAAATCTGTTTAGGCAGAGACTCCTTGTTTTAGGAAAAATGTTAAACAGAATCTCAGTCCATCCAACAGAACAGGCAGAGCTGAGCTGGTCGAAGCTGAGGTAGGAGCCTACACCCCAGGCCATCCTCTAGGTGGAAGCCAGTAGGTCATGCTGGGAGCCCAGGGGAACAGCAGGTTCTAGATCAGGTGCCATAATGCTCAGGAGATGTAATGAACATGCCCTTTTGCCACTTTCTTTCTGTTTGAACTTGTGTTGCTGAGTAGGAAATTGAAGGATGTCCCATTACTGCCTTCCCTGCATTATGAGAAACTGAAGAAGGATTTGATTTTGGGGAGTGACCGCTTGAAAGCCTTCTTGTTGCAGGCTCTGCGCTGGGTAGGTACCTTTATCTTGAAGTTAGAAACCAAACCAAACCAGTGGTTTTCTTGGCTGGCTACCTTGCCTGTATCTTTTAATCCATCTTTCAGAAATCTTTCTTCCCCTCTGTTGACACCAAGAATGGAAGTTGAAAGCTGCTTCTGAAGATAGCCTGAGCCTCCTTTAAGAAAACCCTATATTATGACAATTGTGATGTAATGAGTTAAATAAATGAATTTAAAGGCCAAGAAGACTATAGCTGCCTATGGCCCTTTCCTGGCCGTGAGCCCCACTCTGCTTATGGGGGCCCGTGTGTGAGCGCATGGAGTCTGGGTTGCCCACAGCCCCACAGAGGTTCTGTATTGAGGCACTGCTGTGCAGCCACCATGGAGAAGCACCAAGGAAAGAACTCCTGTTCTCAGGACTCTAAGGGAAGTGGCCTGGTCTCCATCGTTACTTTTCTCCCTACTCTTCAGCTTGAGTGCAGTTGAAGTCAGCAGTTGGTTCTCAAGCTTTTTAGTGTCAGACCCCTTTCTACTCTAAAAAATTATGGAGGACCTCAAAGAGCTTTCATTTATGTGAATTTATTTGATCTACCAATATTTATAGCATTTGAAATTAAAAATGAGATTTGGCTGGGCATGGTGGCTCACACCTGTAATCCTACCAACTTTGGGAGGCCGAGGCGGGCTGATCACCTGAGGTCAGGAGTTCTTCAAGACCAGCCTGGCCAACATGGCAAAACCCTGTCTCTACTAAAAATACAAAAAATTAGCCAGGTGTGGTGGCAGGTGTCTGTAGTCCCAGCTACTCAGGAGACTGAGGCAGGAGAATTGCTTGAACCCAGGAGGCGGAGGTTGCAGTGAACTGAGATCATACCACTGCACTCCAGGCTGGCCAACAGAGTGAGACCCATCTCAGAAACAAAAAACTGAAGATTTGAAATATATGTATATTAATTCATTTAAAATGAACATTAATAAACAAATGACATGTTAACATAAATAACACTTTTTATGATGAATACTACTTTCCAAACAAACAAAACTGTGAGAAGAGGAGTGCTGTTCTGCAGATGTCTTTAATGTCTGGCCTGATGGAATAAGCTGGATTCTCATATCAGCTTTGTATTTGATTGTTAGTGTCACACTTCATATAGCTTCTCAGAGACTGATCATAAAAAACGCATGATTGTATCTTAGTACTAGGAAAGTTGTGACCTTGCAGACCCCCTAAAAGGGTTTGGGGGACCTCTCAGGGCTCCCTGGACCACACTGTGGGAACTGCTGGCTCTAGCCAACACTGGATGAACTAGCAATTCTTTAAGCGAATAGTCCATTTGAATTCATTAGCATCAGACATCTTCATGGACCCCTGCATTTCAGGATATCTTGGCATCAGGATCCTTAGCAATTTTCCATCTGTGGATAGAAGCAGTTCTCATTTGCACACGAGTGAATGGCAGCACTTCCTGAAACACATCTTAAGGAGGACTCTGACAACACATCCAGGATGTGCAGGAAGAGTCCTGTGGAAAGCAGTGATGTCTGTTCTGGTTTTGTTTGGGTCAGGACTCAAGTGGGTGGGGCAGCATGAGTCATGAGCAGTGGCTGTCTCCTCCCTGGCCATTTACCTCTCTCTGCTCAAGCTCTCAAACTCATCTTTGATTTGCCTCTTGGTTTACTGATGCTGCACTTCCTCTCAGTCCGTGCTACTCCTGAGCCTCTTGCTGAGACAGGGTATTCCTTTGCTGAGAGAGTGACATCTTCACAGAATAACCAGGAAAAGTGAACAGGTTTCTTAGGATTTCGTCTGTGTCCCTCTCCAGTGGCCCCACCCAGCTTCTCGCCCCTGCTTCTGTTATACCCGAGTGAATTTAAACAGAAGTGCCACACTCAGTTTGTTGAGAGTCCCCCTTTAATGGCCGGTGTCCGAGAGTCAGCTAGAGCTCAAACCTCTCGGCCCAGAACAAAGGGCGGTCAATATTTTTATAACAGTTTAGGGGCAAGGAGTGATAGGCAGATTGTTACAGAAGCAGAGGGAGCAGATTAGGGGAATTCGGGGAGGGGGGTGCCTAACAACAATTCTATTTAAAGTTTTTTACTCAGGATGTGGGGTAGGCAGTTGCACAGTTGCAGGTACAGGATGTACAGGGCCAGTGGGCCCTGTTTTTCAGAAAATTGGTTACAAAAATGCCAGGTGTCTCAGACCACAAACTCTCGGAACAGAATGCCCAACATAGCTCAGGGTGGGCAAAATGGAGTTGGCAGGATTGTTCAAAATGTATTCATCACAGCCAAGCTAGGGTATTTCACTTCAACCTCAGTGAACTCAACAGAAGGGCAGCAGCACCTCCAGTGTGACATTCCGGACACACCCTGGCCCTGGTGGTCACATCTGTTAGCAGTGCCTGCTCTGAAGGCCTCTCCGGTTCTCCTTCTGGCCCAGGGGTCTGATGCTCTGGCCTGCACTCTTGCCCATGCTAAGAACTAGCATATTCCTTACACATCCAGCTTCTCTTTGGCTAGAAGCAGGGCTTGCAGCCTCGGGACTTTTATCTAGTAGGATTTTCCTGAAAAAGCAAGGATATTTGCTCACTCTGTTACATGCTTTTTCATATCCCATCTCACACCTGTACACACCCATGTGCACACTCACACACCCATTTTACATGGTCTCCACATGAAAGTTTTCTTCTAGCCCTGTGGACATTGTGTAAATTTTTACTTGTAGCAGCATAACAGACTTATGGCTTTCTAAAATCTACAAAATTCTAGCCAACTACCGCTACACTCATTATGCACGCGTCCACACGTGCACACACACACATGTGCACATGTACTGTATGACTCATTCCCTATAAGAAAGGATAGAGGGAATTTGTTGGCAGGGCATACATTCGGAACACTCTACAGCCAGCCCTGGGCCCCTCCCATTGAGCCATGTCACTGTGCCCTGTATTGTACCTCCCTGAGCCAGACCTCACTTTCCTATCCCCCACCGTGCTCATGTTCCCCTGTGCTGGTTAATAGGCTGCCCTTCCTGCAGGGGCCAGCTCCTTAGCCCCTTTGTACAAGAAATGCCTTTCTGGGCATGGATGAGCTCTCCACTATCTGCACACTTATGATCTGAGCATTTTGCTGCTTCACTTCTCTGGAGATTTTACATGTATAAGTTGGCTCCAACATCCTCTGTGTCACCCATTAGGAAGCACATCATAGGTTCTTGTTATTTGGTTAACCAGTTAACTCACCCCCCAGAGCTGGTATTATTTATTTTGTTTGGTTAAATGTGTAGTTACTGATATTGCCATTTAAAACACACCTGCTACGTGAAATTTTCTCCATGATAAGACTAAGGTCTTGCTACTTATGTTTTTCTTTGCTCCAGCGCTTGACCACATCCCATCCTGGAGAGCAGAGGGAGACTGTTCTGCAGGCCTACATCAGCAATGACCTCTTGGACTGTCATAGCCACAACCAGGTTGGTAAGAGGTGGCTCACATCCTGGCCAGGGCCTTCAATTCTAGGTAATGATCTTAGCATCATTACCCATCTGGGGGAAGCTTTAATTTCTGTGCACATTTTCAGTATCATAATTGTATGTCAGCCTTGAGCTCATGAGATCTTTTGTTCACCCTGGGCATTGGCCTACTTTTTGCTTCTAGTAAAGAGTTCTAAACAAGTTAGAACTGCTTGATTCATCATCTCTGGAGCTCTTTTCTGCAGTTTTTCCTTTTCTCAAATTCCCAACTCTTTGACCTCACTTCACATTGCTTGCCATGAGTCCTGAAAACTGAGTATAACTTCACAGGAACAAAGTAGGTAAGCAAATTCAGGTTGGTTACATCTGGGCCTGACTAAAAGTGTCTTTAACACAGTACTTATATATAGTTTGGGACCAGATAGGTCTACTGATCATGTGGGAAAAGTTTGAGATTTAGGGTAAAATAAACTTTCCAACCTCTGCTCTACCACTCATTAGCTAGGTCACTGTAAGCGAGTTACTCAATCTCAGGCACTTCCTCGTCTGGGAAAAGAGCTGTGCCTGCCTTGGAAAGTTGTTGGGATGATTGCATACAGTTATATGTGGGAGCCCTTAGCCCCAGGCCTGGCACCAAGCAGTCATTAATGGTCTTTCTCTCTGTCCCTGCCCCTCCTACCTGTATCTGCACCAAACTTCACTGGACAGGAGGAGGATCAGGATTTTGAATTTGGCACATGTTAAGACGGTACTACATTTTATTATTTCAGTTGAATTTTTATCCAGAGTGTGGTAAAAATGTAAAGCTATTGTTAAACTTGACAATGTATGCACTGAGTGGAATATCAAATTGTCTTAACTCTCACTGGTTAAATAGCTGTCTTAGGCCATTTCCTGCTGCTAGAACAGAATACCACAGATTGGGTAATTTATAAACAATACAAGTGTATTGTACTCAACAGTTCTGGAGTCTAGGAAGTCCAAGAGCATGGCGCCAGCATCTGGCAAGAGTCATCCCAAAGCAAAAGGCAGAAGGTAGAAGTGAGCATGCAAGACAGAGAATGGAGGGCAAAGCTGTCTTTTTATCAGGAGGTTACTCACGATAACTAAGCCACTCCAGCAATAATGGCAGTAATCCATTCATGCGTACTATCTTCTTAAAGGTCCCGCCTCCCTGTACTACAGCATTGGCAATCAAATGTCAATATGAGTTTTGGTGGAGACATTCAAACCATAGCAACAGACCATGGGAAAGCGATTTACATATTAATCTGTCGTGCATACGGACAGTACAATTTGAGTTTCGAGTTGCCAGTTTACTTTGCGAATGTAGTCTTAATGCTCTCATGAAAGAGTTGTGTTAAGTTTGAAAATACTCTCATATTCTTGACTTATTTTCTTGCTTTTTTTCCTGTTGGATTTTTAATGGCATTGAATCCAGCCTACAAGGCACGAAGCAGCTGAATAATATATTGTTACAACTTCCAAACTCAAATTCAAGGAGTAAAGTCAATACTGATTATTTCTAACATTATTTCATTGAGTCGAAGATACACTTTTCCGCCTGTCTTAACATCTTTGCTACTGGGGTGTATCTGACAGTAAATGGCATATTATAGTTTAATTGGCAGTGTTTTTTTTCTTTCTTAATTATACATAAAATGATAATGTGTCCTCTTATGAAAGGTGTCTTGGGTTTTGTCATCTGTAGTTTTTGTCAAAAATACAGTAATCTCCATAGTCATTGAAGAGAGTAATTTCTTCCTCAAGTCATTATGTATAATTCCTGTGGTTTATTTATTTATTTTGAGATAGAGTCTCACTCTTGTTGCCCAGGCTGGAGTGCAATGGCACAATCTTGGCTCACTGCAACCTCCATCTCCTGGGTTCAAGCAATTCTCCTGCCTCAGCCTCCCAAGTAGCTAGGATTACAGACGCCCACCACCACACCCAGCTAACTTTTGTATTTTTAGTAGAGAGACTACTAAAAATATTTCACCATTTTGGCCAGGCTAGTCTCAAACTCCTGACCTCAGGTGATCCGTCCACCTTAAGTCTCCCAAAGTGCTGGGATTACAGGCTTCAGCCACTGCGCCCAGCTATGGTTTGCTTAAGAAATGAGCTGAACCCTTTTACACTGCTGGTGGCAATGTAAATTAGTACAACCACTATGAAAAACAGTATGAAGATTCCCTAAAGAACTCAATGCAGAACTACCGTTTGGTATCTATCCAAAGAAAAATAAGTCATTATATGAAAGACACGTGTACACACATGTTTTCAATTTGCAGTTACAAAGATTTGGAACCAATCTAAGTGCCCATCAACCAATGAGTACCTAAAGAAAACCAAATATCATATGTTCTCACTTATAAGTGGGAGCTAAGATATGAGAATGCAAACAAAAATGATTTAATGGACTTTGCACAGGTGACAGTGTTCACTGTACCCAATGGGCGCACTAAAGTCTCAGAAATCACCACTAAATAACTTATCCATGTAATTAAAAACCACCTGTACCCCATAAACTTGCAATAAATATTTTTAAAAAAAAAGAAGAAATAGGGCGGGTGTGGTGGCTCATGCCTGTAATCCCAGCATTTTGGGAGGCTGAGGCAGGTGGATCCCCTGAGCTCAGGAGTTCAAGACCAGCCTGGCCAACATGGTGAAACCCTGTCTCTACTAAAAATACAAAAATTAGCCAGATGTGGTGATGCGTGCCTATAATCCCAGCTACTTGGGAGGCTAAGGCAGGAGAATTGCTTGAACCTGGAAGGCAGAGGTTGCAGTGAGCCAAGATCATGCCACTGGACTCTAGCCTGGGCAGCAGAGTGAGACTCTGTCTCAAAAAAAAAAAAAAAAGAAATGAGTATAAGTTGTCTTAAGATGTCAGAGAATCTGCAGGGCAGAAAGACTCCTTGTCCAACATGGATGCTGTGTCACTATGGCATCATAGTAACCTGGCCTGTACAGACAGGAAATTGAACTCCTTGGTTTGTTCCTCTCCCATAGTGGTTCTCAAAGTTTAATGTGCATCATTATCTCCTGGAGGTCTCATTAAAACACAGATCAGGTCCCACCAACAGTTTCTGTTCAGTAGATCTAGAGTAGGGCCCAAGGATTTGCATTTCCAGCAAGTTTTCCAGCGATGCCAATACTGCTGGTCCAGGGTGCTTTGAGAATTACAGTTTGAGACCAAAAACTTGAATGGAGCCAAATTTAATGAAATTGCAAGGCTGAGTTTTTCATTTTTAGCTGAATTCTGAATTTTTCATTTTTAGCTGAAACCTGAGCTCAGGAGTTCGACACCAGCCTGGCCAACATGGTGAAACCCTGTCTCTACTAAAAATATAAAATTCTTCATATCTCTAACCATCTTAACCATTTTTAAGTGTACATTTGAGTGGTATAAAATGCATTCATAATGCTGTGCAAGCATCACATACCATCAATCTCCACAAATGACTTCTTTCATCTTGTAAACCTGAAACTTTGTACCTGTTAAGCAATAGTTCTCCATTTCCCCTTACTCCAGGCCCCTGGCAAATTCCCATTCTACTGTTTGTCTCTGTGATTGTGACTACTCCAAATACCTCACATAAGTAGAATTGTCCAGTATTTTTCTTTTTGTGACTGGCTTATTTCACTTAGCTAATATCCTCAGGTTCATCCACGTTGTAGCATATGTCAGAGTTTCTTTCCTTTTTAAGGCTAATACTTCCTCGTATGGATGGACCAGATTTTGCTCATCTGTCTGTTCCTGTCAGTGAACATTTGGGTTGCCTTCACCTTTTGGCTGCTGTGAAGTGTGCATGCACATCCTGACTGCTGTGTTAATTCGTTCCTTGCTTTTCTTTATAGTTTTCCCATCTATGTATATAGCCTGCATAATACCATGTTTGCTTTTGTGCTGAGTAACAAGTACCAGCCTCGCTCTGCAAGGAAACAGGACTGTGCCCATGTTAAATGAAGTTACCTAGGAGAAAATGGCATAAACAAAAGTTTGGGATAATAGTTGGACATAGCTTCCCTGAGCATTTATTGATCCCCTCCGGTGACATTGGTAATCAAAGCTGAGAGAGAGTCCTGTGAAAATAGACCATGTGGCAGAATTGAAAGATCATCCAAGTGCCAATTGTCCAGCAGCAATATTGATTGATTGATTGATTGATTGAGACAGAGTCTCACTGTCACCCAGGCTGGGGTACAGTGGTGCAATCTTGGCTCACTGCAACCTCCGTCTCCTGGGTTCAAGCGATTCTCCTGCCTCAGCCTCCCAAGTAGCTGGGACTACAGGTGTATGCTACCACATCCAGCTAATTTTTGTATTTTTAGTAGAGATAGTGTTTTGCTGTGTTAGCCAGGCTGGTCTCAAACTCCTGACCTCAGGTGATCCGCCCACCTCGGCCTCCCAAAGCACTGAGATTACAGGTGTGAGCCACCATGCCTGGCCCAGCAGCAATATTTATGCCCAAGGGCAATGGTGAGCTGCTCTGTGTTTTGGCTTATAAGAGTACCTGATCTAGTTCTCAGGAGTCGATCACTTGAGAATACTTCTGTGGGGATAAAAAGACTGTTCACAGCTAATCCATACAAGGCATGGAAGTGGGAGCTGGAACTTCACTAGCACATGTCAGGGTTATCCAAATGCCAATAAGAGTCTGGGCTCGTCTCACTGGACATTTTGTATTCTGTTTACAAATTAGGACATGGTATACTACTTTGGAACACAGGCAGCATTTACTAAAACTGAATTCCTCATGTCCTAGCAAAGCCTCTAGTAGGTATGGCCCCAACAAAAACATGCCCATATTTTCACTAAAAAACATACAAGAATATTCATAGCTGCACTTCTTATAAGAACCAAAACACTGGCTACAACCCAAATGTCAATCAACAGTAGAATGAATACCTGTGATGTATGTGTAAAATGGGACACCTTAAGCAATGAGAAGAAGCACACAGCAGAGACCATGGGTGAATGTCACAAGCATATTGTTGAATGAAAAAGCCAAATATAAGAGAATATATGATACATGGTTTCATTTATTAAAAAATTTAAAACCAAGTAACATGAATCTTTGATGTTAGAAGCCAGGAGACAGAGGTCACCCTTGGTTTGGAATGCAGTTCTGGAAGGGCTTCTGAGACCATGGGCATGTTCTGTTTCTTGACCTGGTTGCTAGTTAGCTGCATGTTCAGTTTGTGAAAACTCACCAGACTGTACACGTGATCTGTACAGTGTTCTGTGTAGATACTATACCTCAGTAAAAATTTGATCTAAATTGTTGTAATGGTAATAGGCATCTTGGGGACAATGGCCTTTGACATGTCGCCCTCTTGAGTCAGCTGGGTTGAGTCTGGACAACATCTGGTGCGTAGCTGCCCTCCAGGAGTCTCTTCACCAAACTGTTATTGATTCCTTTCACCGCTCTCCTGAATTGGATCTCTGTTTCCAGTGCCCCATATTATCTTATTTCTTGACTTGTTCTCTCGGTTGGTGGAACACATGCTTGAGTTAATAGCTTCTAGAGAAAAGGTAGTATATTTTTTGAGATCATGTATGGTCAAAAAAATGTCTTCATTCTTTGTATAGAATTCTGGATTGTAAATAATTTTCCTTCAGAAATTTGAAGACATTGCTTCATTGTCTTTTAGGTTCCAGTTTTTTGCTGTTCAGAAATCCAAAGCTGGCTGGACATAGTGGCTCATGCCTGTAATCCTAGCACTTTGGGAGGCCGAGGCAGGAAGATCACTTGAGCCCAGGAGTTTGTGACCAGCCTGAATAAAATAGTGAGAACCCATTCTCTACCAAAAAAAAATTTTTTTTTTTTACATTAACCAGGCATGGTGGCATGAGCCTGTAGTCCCAGCTAACTCTGAAGACTGAGGTGGGAGGATTGCTTGAGCCCAGGAGGTTGAGGCTGTGAGCTGTGATCACACGACTGCACTCCATCCTGGGCAACAAAGTGAGACCTTGACTCAAAAAATAAAAATAAAAAAAAAGAAATCTAAAGCCATTCCACTTCCTTATCTTTTGTATGTGACCTGTGTTGTTCTCTCTAGAAGCATATTGAACCTTCTCTCCGTCACTGGTGTTCATTTCCCATTGACGTCCTTCACGAGGTATATTTTATTTGATCCATTGTTTTAAGTACTTTATGGGCACTTTCAATCTGACAGCTTTCATTCTGGGAACTTTTCTTGAATTATTTTGTTGATGATTTCTTCCCTTCCATTTTCTGTGTTCTCTCTCTGAATGTTGAACCTCCTGAACTGGTTTTCTATTTTTCTTATAGTTTCTCTCATATTTTCTATATTTTTGTTTCACTCTCTGGGAGATTTCCTCCCTCCCTCCCTTCCTTCCTTCCTCCCTCCCTCCTTCCCTCTCTCTCTCCCTTCCTTCCTTTTTTTTGACAGTCTGACTCTGACACCCATGCTGGAGTGCAGTGGCATGATCTCAGCTCACTGTAGCCTCTGCCTCCTGGGCTCAAGCAGTCTTCCTACCTCAGCTTCCCAAGTAGCTGGGATTATAGGTGCGTGCCACCACACTCAGCTAATTTTTGTATTTTTATAGAGATGGGGTTTCACCATGTTGGCCAGGCTGGTCTCAAACTCCTGACCTCATGTGATCTTCCCGCCTCAGCCTCCCAAAGTCGTAAGATTATAGGCATGAGCCATCATGCCCAGCCTCCCTAGGAGATTCTTCATCTTTATTTTCTGACCCTATTGTTGAAACTGTTATTTCCTTTTTGATAGCATTATTTTGTTTCATGGATATAATACAATTTCTTATGTCTTTGAGGATATTAGTGATGAATTTTTATTTAAGTTTTAGTTTTCTTCTCCCTGCACAGTCTTCCCCCACCAACCCCTATTTGTTTTGGCCTCCTGGTAGAAACTTTTCCTGGATGTCTGGTAGTCCTTGGTGATCTCCTAATGACATATTTAGATCTCCTAATGACATATTTGGTGAAGGGGACTGAAAAGCCCATTAAGTGTGATGGTAGGGCCTCTTGATGTATAGCTCCACCAAGGGGGATCTGGGTGGGCCATTTGCTGAACCTCTGATTTTACCATCTCTAGTTCTTTCCTCTTGGGCTGGTCATTTCACTGTGAGAATAGTCTTCTAATCTCGGGCCTAGAGGGGAAGGGTCTGATTGTCAGTGTCCTGGGTGCCAAGTTCTGGAGTGTCCCTCTGTTCCACATTCCTTCTGTATTTAGACACTAACCCCCCTCTCCATTTTACTCTAGAATCCCTGAAACACTTGCTGTCCTCTGCCTGGTGTCCCTGATTCACAGACCCTTTGTGTCACTCTCACAAGGGAACACCCTCTCCCCAGCCCTGTGCCAAGAGGTGCACAGGAGTCACATGCGTGGGATCCAGTTGCTTCTTAAACAACTTTCATTCATTCATCTTCATTTTTCTTCAGCTCTTAAGCCCTTTGAGGAGTGAGTAATGGAAATTGGGTAATTCCACAGTGCTCCTTGCTGCCTTGAGATTTGGCCTTCTTTGGCCTGCTAAGCTTCTTGCCATCCTGCATTCCCGCTTCCAGAACTGTGGCATTATCGTTTCTTGTGCTGTTCCCTCTGTCCTTAGGAATTATCTTTTTTAACAGTGCATTTATTGTAGTTTTACTGTGGTTTAGAGGGCGCCAAATTAGAGTGTGTCTTGGATCTACCATTCTAACCTGGAAAACAGCAGCAATGGTAACAGCAAACAGGACTGCTTCCTTCGTGCCAGTCACTGTTCTGAGGGCTTCGTATGATGAATTCATTTAATTTGGAAGTCTGACTAACTTATTTTTGCCAAGTCTCATCAAATTTCAGTTGGAAATCAAGACGCAGATGAAATGTTTGGCTTTTGTCTGTTTATTTCACCTCTAATAAATTCAGGCAGAGGAAGAGAACTACCAGACCCAAAGAGGAGACATATGTTTATCTCTCCCTTCTCTTAACCTTATTTTTCCTCTTTGTCCCCCAGAGGAGTGTGCTTCAGTTGCTGCACTCCAAGAGCGACGTGGTACGGCAGTACATGGCCAGGCTCATCAATGCTTTTGCGTCACTGGCAGAAGGTGAGACATCAGCTTTGCTTAAAGAGAAGAGCTAGGTCATATTGATTGCTTTTCCTTTGAAAATGAGTGTTCCTTCCAAGTTTCTTAGAGATGATGCTTCCTCAGTCTGTTACTGTTTAATTTATCTAAAGTCTTTTGTGAAAATTTGTTGTCATATTGCTTTAGTTTATATCAAAGCACTTTTGGACAGTTTTGGGGTTTATTTTGTAAGCCTCCTGGTTTTATTTTATATGCTTTCTGGTTTTGTAACATAGTAAGGTTTTATATTGCTTTCAAGCATATCACAGGTAATGAATGCACTTTCTACAGTTTTCTACTTAAGGCAAAATAAGTGAAACAATTACAGCAAAATAAGCTTGGTGAAACAAAGCAGACTCCAATAAACACTGCACCATTTCCTTTGGAAGACTATGACCTCTTAAATCAAAGGATTTGAAAACTCTGAAAATAACATACCTCCATAACTGAATTCAAAATGATTTTGTGAAGTGCCATTATCTTCCATAAGTTCTTATTTGTTTGAGCTCTTTATAATGTGAATAAAGGGAGTTTTCAAATTATGAATATGTGATAGTCTACAACTTTGTTCATTTGTTCATTCATTTTTCTATCCATTTGGCAAACATTTATGATAAACTGGGATATGTTACTGAGGACTATTCATATAATAATACTGTTGAAACTTATGTCTGAAATTGACATCTTCCATATAATTCAGAAGTCCACAAAAGGCTAATGACCATTCGGGGTTTATTATAGGGGCCCAGGTATGGCTTCCACCTTCCTTTCCAGGTCTTATGCATGTCTAAAGGGAGCAGAGAATGTGGACGGAAGCACTCCTTGGCTGCCTGTATTGTGAAGGCTTAAGGGTTCATAACACAACATCTATTCCCCACTTCTCCTTGTAGATCTGAATGTTGGGTTCAGGATTTCATGGAAAAAAAGAATGGTGCTCCCCACAAAAACACAGCAATGAATTATGTGTAGCTCACAAGAGTGGTTTTTCTAGTCATCAGTTAGTTGATTGAATAAAACCAACTTTTAGAAGAAATATCTTTTAATAAGTTTTGTGGGGGTTTGTGGGTTTTATTTTATTTTATTTTTAACAGAGCCTTGCTCTGTCACCCAGGCTGTAGTACCCAGGCTGTAGTACAGTGGCGTGATCTCGGCTCACTGTAGCCTTAACTGCCCAGGCTCAAGCAATACTCCTCCCGCCTCAGCCCCCCAATTAGCAGGGTTGACAGGTGTGCATCATCACACCTGGCTAATTTTCTTTAGTTTTTGTAGAGATAAGGTTACACCCTGTTGCCCAGGCTGGTCTGGAACTCCTGGGCTCAAACAATCCACCCACTTCAGCCTTCCAAAGTGCTAGGATTACAGGCGTGAGCCACCTTGCACAACCAGTAAGATGTTTTATTATTATTATTATTATTATTTTTGGGTCGGGGGACAGAGTCTCATTCTGTCGCTCAGGCTGGAGTGCAGTGGCTCGATCTTGGCTAACTGCAACCTCTGCCTTCCCGAGGTCAAGCAGTTTTCCTGCCTCAGCCTCAAGCAATTCTCCTGCCTCAGCCTCCTGAGTAGCTGGGATTATAGGCACCTGCCACCACACCCAGCTAAGTTTTGTATTTTTAGTAGAGACGAGGTTTCATCATGTTAGCCAGGCTGGTCTTGAACTCCTGACCTCAGGTGATCCACCCACCTCAGCCTCCCAAAGTGCTAGGATTACAGTCATGAGCCACTACTCCCTGCCCAGTAAGTTTTTTAGAACATAAAATTACCCAAACCCTGCTGTGTTTTATGCAAAGTAAGTTTTCATGGAAAGTGGTTTTGTAGCATACTAGATAAATTATTTCTGTCTTTCACCTGTTTCATCTCTGGTGTATTATCAGGTCGCCTCTACCTTGCCCAGAACACAAAGGTGCTGCGGATGCTGGAGGAAAGGCTGAAGGAGGAGGACAAGGATATTGTCACCAGAGAGAACATTCTTGGGGCCCTGCAGAAGTTCAGCCTCAGGTAATGACTTGTGTGGTAGGTTGTGGTGTCTCCTTTGAGATCAGGTTGAGTTAAAATTCCCATGACAACTCAGGAGGCAGATGGTATTTTTCCATTAACACTTTGGAGAGGTTGGATGACTTTATAAGACAGAGCTAGAAAGCTTATCTCTAATCCACTAAACTATCCTGCTAGAAACTGCTGGGGATGGAGGAAGACATTTTATTTTTTTCTTCTTTTATTTTTTTATTTTATTTTCACCAGGGCCTTTGCTCTGAGGGGAAGACATTTTAAGAGCACCGGTGTATTTTCCTAATGGACGTTATCTAGTGCCAGCCATGCTGGATTGTGTCTCAGGGCATGTGCAGGGCTTAGAGACAGACACATGAATAAGGCCCAGTAGAGCCTCAGCCCTCAAGTTACTTCCAGTCCCCTGTGGGAGCTGCACATGTAAATGCACATCCCAGCAGAGTGTGAGAGACAGTTCTGTGGAGTTAGGATTAGGGTCTCCTGACCTTGGCGATGCAACCCACCCCATCGGCTCAGCCTAGACCTCCATGACTTGGAACCTATGGGGCTGGGCTAATTTTTGTATTTTTAATAGAGACAGGGTTTCACCGTGTTGGCCAGTCTGGTCTTGAACTCCTGACTTCAGGTGATTCACCCACCTCAGCCTCCCAAAGTACTGGAATTAACAGTCATGAGCCATCATGCCCGGCCCCACAGGTTTCTTTTCAGTTAACAGCTTTATTGAGGTGTATTTTACACACCATAATATTCCCCCATATCAAGCATACAATTCAAGGATTTTTAGTGTATTTACAGAATTGGGCCAACATTTCCATCACCACGAAAAGAAACTTCATAACCATTTACAGTCACTCCTCATTCCTACCCCCAGTCCCCGATAGCCACAAATCTGCTTTTGGTCAATTGACTTGTACTGGACATTTCATATCAATGGAATCATGTAGCGTGCACTCTTTTGTAACTGGCTTCTCTCACTTAGCGTCACATTTGCAAGGTTCGTCCACGTAGCAGGGTGCGTCAGGGCTTCATTCCTTTTGTGGCTGAATGATACTCCACTGTGGCTACATCACATTTTTTTGTTTATTTGGTTGGTTGTTTGGTTTTTTTGAGACGGAGTCTGGCTCTGTTGCCCAGGTGGAGTACAGTGGTGTGGTCTCGGCCCACTGCAACCTCCGCCTCCCAGGTTCAAGCTATTCCCCTGCCTCAGCCTCCTGAGTAGCTGGGATTACAGGCACACGCCACCATGCCTGGCTAAGTTTTGTATTTTTAGTAGAGATGAGGTTTCACCATGTAGGCCAGGCTGGTCTCGAACTCCTGACCACGTGATCCACCTGCCTTGGCCTCCCAAAGTGTTGGGATTATAGCTGTGAGCCACTGTGCCTGGCCTACACTACATTTTGTTTGTCCTTCAGTTGATCAGCATTTGGGCTCTTTGTACTTTTGGCCAATATGTATAACACTGCCATGAACATTTCAGCACAAGTCTTTGTGTGGACATATGTTTCCTTTTCTCCTGGACTGGCATCTAGGAGATGAATTACTGTGTCATATGGTAATTTGATCTCAGAGTTTTCTTGGAAAATAATCACCTCAAGTTCTCTTTGACTTTATTGAGAACTCTAGCACATGGAGTCTTCAGCTTTTTTTGTCAGTCCTCTTCTGAACACAATTTCTTCCCATCAAATGTGGTTAACATTTGACCAACTCACAAATAACCAGAAGCTGGCTAAGTGAAATGGTCTAAGTGTGTGTGTGTTTACTAGGGGAGGGATAGGTGTTTGTATCTACCGTTTCCCAGTTTCCTGCAAATGAAAATTCCTGTGCTAACTATATGAATTGAAAAGAACTGTAAGTGATCTGCAGAGTCATTACTTCCTCAGAGCATACAGATACTTCATTTCTGTTTGTTTATAGAGAGAACTTTGGTCGATATTGACAGTTTTGGGAGTTTTTAGAAATTCAATAACTATAGTTAAGTGACAGATATAAGATATGGTGAAAAAAATGCTTCCTCCTGGTAATGCAAATGTTTACTCCCTGTTTATTCTTTTCCTCCAAATGATCATTTAAGCTTTTTCATTCCTTAAAGGTGCTTAAACTTTTTGCAATTTTCCAGAGTCTCTGCAATAAATGGAGAAGGTAGCTAGTTACCAAGAGAGCACAGTCTTCACTATATTCTAATAAGCCACCCCGATTGGGTCAACATAGTGTTTAAGAACAGGATGAAGAGGTAACTGGCTCCACTGTTCTGTCCTGGACGGTGGTTTCACCATAAGCTGCTCATCAGGAGATGTGCAGTGCTGGCTTCTCTGTGGCATGTCAGTTTTCTAGTAATCCAGATGGCCTCTCACAATGATACCACACTTAGCCTCAGTAATTCATAAGGCTAACCTGATGACATCACCATCACACATTTTGATGAGGGATTGGATTTTGTAAGAGTCTATACCTGGACTTCAGGTGGAAAATCATTCCTTATGCATTAACCAGGTCATTAAACTACTCTTACTCTATAGAAATCTGAATCAGAATGATGTTAAGGTAGGCTTTTGCTCCTCCTTTTTTCTTTATTTTCATACAGTTCAGAGTGCCTAGAGCTGGATTATGGAGAGTTTAGGTAAAAGTCTGTTTGTCAAAGAAGTATTTCTATGGTCCTGTTTCCTGGGTTAAGTAAACCAAAAGCTACCAATAAATATTTATTAGATATTTGAAGTAATGCTCTGCTAATTTTAAATATTGAAAAGGAAACTTTCAAAGTAGGAGGCCTCCTTGATGCCTTATCTTTATTTAAACCCTTAATAAATATCCCTGAAATAATAAATAATTTTTGTTGTTTCAATTGTATGAGTTTAACAAAAACATTCCTCAGAGTCTGTGTCATCTATAAGTGTGTCTTTTTTGATATGCATTCACATTATGGTTTACTCTCTCTCTGTTTTTTTGTTTTTTGTTTTTTTTTTTTTGAGACGGAGTCTTGCTCCATCGCCCAGGCTGGAATGCAGTGATGCAATCTCGGCTCACTGAAGCCTCTGCCTCCTGGGTTCAAATGATTCTCATGCCTCAGCTTCCTGAGTAGCTGGGATTACAGGCACCCGCCACCACACCCAGCTAATTTTTATATTTTTAGTAGAGACGGGGTTTCACAATGTTGTCTAGGCTTATCTCAAACTCCTTACCTCAGGTAATCCACCCACCTGTGCCTTCCAAATTGCTGGGAGAGCCACTGTGCCCAGCCTCTATTTCCTCTTATATGAAAAGTTTCTTGGCAATTTTTATTTACCTTAGGCTGTTTCTTCCCAGGCGCCCGCTGCAGACAGCAATGATTCAAGATGGCCTTATCTTCTGGCTGGTTGATGTTCTGAGGGACCCAGACTGCCTGTCTGACTACACACTGGAGTACTCGGTGGCTTTGCTCATGAACCTCTGTCTCCGCAGCACAGGTCTCACAGCCCTCCAACCCTCATTCTGGTGCAGAAAGGGGAAGAGATCTTGACCCTTGAAGCCAGGTTTCCAGTGAGCCTGATATGGTTTGCTTTTAGCCTTTCAGAAAACTGAAAAAAGAGTAGAAAGCATTTCCAACCAGGTATCAAGCTGTTGAATCCCTGAAGCCAAAATCCCTTCTCACCCTGGAAAAAATGTTTTGTATATACATAGTGCCTGCATTAAGAAGAGACTAAGTTCATTTACATTTTTCTTTATTGCATCATTTAAAGCTAGGAAGTTAAGAATATGACACCTGGCCAGGTATGGTGGTTCACACCTGTAGTCTCAGCACTTTGGGAGGCTGAGGCAGGCGGATCACGAGGTCAGGAGTTCGAGACCAGCCTGGGCAACACAGTGAAACCCCATCTCTACTAAAATTCAAAAAATTAGCCGAGCATGGTGGCAGGTGCCTGTAATCCCAGCTACCCAGTAGGCTGAAGCAGAATTGCTTGAACCCAGGAGGCAGAGGTTGCAGTGAGCCAAGATTATGCCACTGCACTCCAGCCTGGGCAACAGAGCAAGACTCCATCTCCAAAAAAAAAAAAAAGAATATGATCCCTTTTTCTGAAGACAAAGAAGTATATTCCCAAGATCCTATAGGATTAAGCTGGCTGCAATAGGAGTGACACTAAACCCCACTTCCTGCCCTGAATCACATGCTTTTCCCTGCCCCAGCCCTGGAGGTGGAGATTTTTCTGTGGGCACAAGTCATTTATATGCTTGATCACTAAAGGTAGTGATTTTAGCTTCTCCGCAGGTACTGTCTCATTTAAATTGTTACCTGGGATGAAAGAAGCTTCTTTAGAAGAATTACCAAGTCCAGGCTGTGGCTTCCCCCAGCCTTGGCAGCCAGTGTTTGGAGAAAAAGGCTCCCTGGATAAATAGCTGGCTCAGGAGTACTTGTTGGAAGCATCTTCACCTCCATCTTGTAGACTGAACCATGTAACTGTGTGTTGTTAACTGAGTAAATGACTATTATTTCAGTCATTTTAAAAAACAGCATGTGCAAAAAGTCCTAGCTTTTTTTTTTTTTTTTTTTGAGATGAAATCACTTTCTTTCACGTAGGCTGGAGTGCAGTGGCATGATCTTGGCTCACTGCATCCTCTGCCTCCCAGGTTTAAGCAATACTCCTGCCTCGGTCTCCTGAGTAGCTGCAACTACAGGTGCCTACCACCACACCTGGCTAATGTATTTTTAGTAGAGAGGGGGTTTCACCATGTTGGCCAGGCTGGTCTTGAACTCCTGACTTCAAGTGATCTGCCTACCTCGCCTTCCTAAAGTGCTGGGATTACAGGTGTAAGCCACTGCACCCAGCCAGAAGTCCTTACTTCTAATACATTCATCAGATTAGAATTAGCTTTACTTCATCATCATCACCGTATTTGCAGTGATTTTTATGATGATGTTTAGAACTACTAAAATGCCCATATGGTCTTTGTGATAGCCGTATAGTGTGTGGGAGGGAGAACACTGCTTTATAATGTATTATGCTTTCACTGTAATGAATCGCTCTGTGCTCAGACTGGAGTAACAGCCACCACGTGGGGTGATTTACTGAGCACCAAGGTTCTGTGCTACACTGAGTCCTTTACATACATTAGTTTACTTAATTTTGCATCATCCTTTGAAGTAGGTATGAATAATAATCCCTGTGGTAAAGAGGAGGAAATTGAGGCCCAGATTGGTTTTGTGACTCACCCGAGGTCATACGGCTTATGGGCAGAGGAGCCAAGATTTGTCCCCAAGTCTACCTGACCTAAAATTGTGCTTCTGGGTTTAGACATGTCATGTTTAGCTTTGGTTTGTTTCCCATAGGGAAGAATATGTGTGCCAAGGTGGCAGGCCTCGTGCTCAAAGTCCTTTCGGATCTTCTTGGCCATGAAAACCATGAGGTACTCATTCAGCGCTGCTGGCCCTGGGCTTAGGGGAGGCTGCACTGGGGACCCAATGCCTGTGACCCCACAGGCACACAGCTGACCCAGGACAGTTGCTGTATTTGAAAAATGTACATATGCTCCCTCCTCCAGGGATTTTCAGAAGAAACTGGAAATCTTTTATAATTTTTAGAATTTTGGGAGTCAGAAGCAGGATGTTGTTCTTTCTGTCCCCATCTGTGTGGCCTGCTGGCCACTGGCCTGTGCCGGGCCCCTCCGGCATTGCTCCCCCACATGCCACTCTCTTGGGGCATTTAATGTATCTCCATGGTTGTGGATGGAGCTTCCGTACATGTGTGTTGAATTTGCAGGAACTGATTGTCCGGTAGGTCTCACTCTGTTTATGGCTTTTACCTTGGCTTATTAGGTCCTTTCTATGTTGCTTTACGTATATCTAGTTCATTAAGTGTCACTACTGCAAACTAGCTCCTTGTTTTCGTCCCTGCCATTTTATTCACCTGCCTGTACACTCTGGGTGCCTTCCACTCTGTTGCCACAGCAGTCCTCAGTGGATGTGGCCACACCTGCCTCATGGGAGCCTGTGCCAGAGCTTCCATGAATGCTAGAAATTCATCACTGCTGGCTGCCAGCATATATCTGTGTCAGGTCACTGAGTGTGGCCAAGTTGTCCTCCAGAATGGAGTGTACTAGCGTTTGCTCTCACCAATGTCCCTGTAATACCTGGTGTGATTTTCTATGTTTTTAATTTATGAGCCTCAGGCTCTTTTTAAATAAAGTAGAAGTATGGGTAAACAGATTAACAGAAACAAATAAATATGATTATTCTCTCACTTGCCTTCTACAAATGCCATTGCAGAAACCATGACAAGGCTTCAACAAAAATCTGACCACTTTAGACAGATGAGACCCAGAGGTATATCTGAGCAGGACACGATTAAGTACCACTTGGTTTCCAAATGTCTGTGTTCCAATTTCTTTTTTTCTTTTTTTCTCTTTTTTTTTTTTTGAGACAGAGTCTCACTCTGTCGCCTGGCTGGAGTGCAGTGGCGCGATCTCAGTTCACTGCAACCTCTGTCGCCTCCCAGGTTCAAGCAATTCTCCTGCCTCAGCCTGCTAAGTAGCTGTGATTACAGGCACACACCACCATATCCAGCTAATTTTTTGTATTTTTAGTAGAGACAGAGTTTCACCATTTTGCCCATGCTGGTCTCAGACTCCTATGATTCACCCTCCTTGGCCTCACAAAGTGCTGGGATTACAGGTGTGAGCCACCATGCTCAGCCCGTTCATTCCCATTTCAAGCAGACAGCTCCTATTCTGGTCATTCCATTCACATTTTATACTAGTTCTATCCACTGATTGGGGTGACTTCTTTAGCAAGTGGATGTTTGGTGGCTTTTGCAGTTTGTGACATTCACAGTGTATTTTAAAACTAGTAAGCTCTTAACTACTTCTAGGCCTAAATGAACTCTGTTCCTCAATTTATTCAGCTCAAGCAGGTGAAACCAGTGGGAAACATATTCTTTCATCTCATAATAAAGGTTGGTTTCAAGTACTGGAACCAATATGTCTGCTCTGAAAACTGAATAGACCAAAGGATTTTAATCATGTCATTAACTGTTACCAATGCATTGGCTTTGAAAATAAGCTGGACAAGCCAGACGCAGCGGCTTATGCCTATAATCCCAGCAATTTTGGGAGGCCGAGGTGGGAGGATTACTTGAGGTTCGGGGTTCGAGACCAGCCTGGGCCAACATGTGGAAACTCCATCCCTACTGAAAAAACAAAAATTCGCCAGGCATGGTGGCACGTCCCTGTAATCCCAGCTACTAGGAGGCTGAGGCATGAGAACCACTTGAATCCAGGAGACAGAGGTTGTAGTGAGCTGAGATCGTGCCATTGCACTCCAGCATGGGTGACAGAGCAAGACTCTGTCTCAAAAAATATATATATATAAAAAGAAAATGAACTGAAAAAACTATATATATCTATCTAAAATAAATATTTTATTTATATATAAATAAAATAAATATATTTTAGATAAATATTTTAAAATATAAGTAAATATAAATAAATATAAATAAAATAAGATAAAAATATAAATAAAATTTTATTTTTATAAAATATATTTATTTTAGATAGATATATGTACATATATATATATTTTAGATATATATACATATATATGTAGTTTTAAAATATAAATATAAAATATTTATATCTAAAATATATAAATATATATTTTTTAGCCTATATATATTTTTTTAGATATATATATATTTTAGATATATATTATATATATATTAGATATATTTTAGATATATAGATATATATTTTAGAGCCAAGACATGTGTTTGCTACACAAGTAAATGCAATATCCATATATCCTGTAGTAGTAATGGTCTTGAAAGACAAAATGAAAATAAAGAAAAAATGCACATAATTGACTATATGAGTATTACATTTCTTGTTTGGAAACGATGTTATAATCAAAGTCAAAAAGTGAATGAAACCCCAAGGAAAAGTTGCATCACATGTGACCAAAATTTAATATTCCTAATAGTTGAAGGACTAGTATAAATTGATAAGTAAAAGTCAAGCTATCCAATAGGAAAAAGGGGTAAAGAGCATGACTGGACAGTTCACAAGATGGTGCTGGCCCAGAAGCATGAAAAAATGTTCAGTCGTGCTGGTATCAGGGAACGGAAAAGAAAAACAACTGTAGGATGCCTTTTACCCATCAGCTTGGCAAGCATTGAAAGTGCTAATGAAGTCCAGTGCTGAGGGAGGGCGATGGGAAAGGAGCCCTCCTCCATTGCCATGGCGGGCATAGCGTACAGCCCACTGAAAAGGGACTTTGCTTATCAGCACCTGCCGTGCTTCATGTCCTGTGTGTGCAAGTAAAACATGGGTCCTGTCCTCAAAAAGCTCAGAATAGAGGGGACGTAGTGTGAATTTAAAAGGATACTGCCTCCAGTGCTGTAGTGGAAAGATGTACAAGAAGCGGAAGTGAGTGCCCTGTCTGCAGGGGGGCAGGGGGGAGTTTAGGAAAGGCTTCCCAGGAGACATGTCTGGGCTGAGTTTTCAAGGTTCATTATATGTGTGAAGACCATTCCTGGTTCTTGCAAGGTGAACTGCAAGAACCTGGCTGAAACATGGAACAGCCTGGTGGGGGCATCCCTTAGGTAGTGTGGACACTTTGTGGTAGCAGGGAGGGAGAAGGAGAGGGCATGAGATAGAGGCCACCCCTTGAAGATCCTGTGTGCCACACTAAGGAGTCCGCCTTTCCAACTGGGCTCTGTGGAGGGTTTCCGAGATGGAGAGAGGGATGATTTGGCCCACACTGTAGAATGTTGGTAGTGATCTGATGGTTAAATTAAAGGGTAAATATTGAGGGTAGAAAGACTGTTTTGGAGATTTGATATAGCTTAGGTCGTGGACGATGATGTCTGAACAAAGACAGTAGCAGTAGATATTAAAAAGAAGGGTTCCTATCCAAGAGCCTTGGAGACTGAGCATTGGAGACTGAACAAAAAAAAAAATCAAAGATGACTCCAAAGTTTCTAGCCTGAGTGATCAGGAGGTTAAAAGTAACTTTAATTAAGCAATGAAATGCAGCAGGAGTGAACTTTGGGAGGGAGTGATGAATCTGGTTTTAGATTCAGTGGTAGCTGTCACTCGGACATGCAGATGGAGATGTCTGTCACTTGGAAACGTGCATCCTGGAGTGCCAGAGAGCTGCAAGGACGGGAACGCCCACTCTCCCCATTTGCCAGATTGTTCTGCAGTGTGGTGTTTGATAGAGAGTTGTGCAATATTTGAAAACTTGCAAATAACCGTTTGTTTTCCTCCACTTAAAGATCCAGCCATATGTGAATGGAGCTCTGTACAGCATCCTTTCTGTTCCAGTCATTCGTGAGGAAGCAAGAGCAATGGTAAGAAAGCGTGCCTGAGAAACATGTGAGCTTCCTTCAGTGCCAGAGTTCAGAGCTCTTAGAGCAAGACCTCCTCGACTGGGCTCCATGGAAGGACTCAGATCCTTTACAAACTCGGCTGAAATTGTATGCAAAATGTATATTTGCCATTTCCTAGAGAGCTTTTATCAGATTCTGAAAGGGATTCCTAACTCCTAAGTGGTTAAAAATTCAAGTGTTAGAAAGTTCCCAGCAGGCTGACTATTGCAAAGTTATAGACATTCTGATGGCAACCAAATAGAAAAGATTATCAAACTCTCTAGGATTTGATTTGGTTGGAAAATAGTAAACTCAGTATTTAATATGTTTACGTTAATACTTGTATGTGAAGTAAAAAAAAACCTCAGGTGATTAGTATCTTATTTTCTTATTTTTTTTTTTTAAAGATGGGGTTTCACCATGATGGCCAGGCTGGTCTTGAACTCCTGACCTCAGGTGATCCACCCACCTCAGCCTCCCAAAGTGCTAGGATTACAGGCGTGAACCACTGTGCCCAGCCAGTATCTTATTTTCAAAGGGCAGATGTTTCTAGATCTAATCTGCAAAACAGAGTTTTATCCTTTTTCCTTATGCCATGTGAAACCAGGTTAACAGTGTATTAAATGCTGTGCTGAAAAGGTTAAGTATATTTCCACCCTCAAAACACAGGCAAAATTCTCAATGACACTAACAAAACGTTCCTCTAATTGGTTTTGCTTACTTAGAAGAATTGCTAAGTCTTCTTATTGATCATTTAAAATTACGCCACCAGAGACTAAATTTATTTAAGAACCATTCTATGTGATCACACTAAACAATGGACCTTAATTGCCTGCTGCTTTTAAATTTCACCACAGAACAGGGGAAAGTAAATTTGCTTATATTCTGCATTATGGTCATTTAGGTGAAAGAAAGGGATTGTCACCCAAGGCAAAGAAGAGAAGAAAACATGTAGGCGTAAAAGAATGAAGATAACATCGAATCCCAGTAAAATGCAGCATGGAGGAAAAGACACCAGGGATGGAGAGGGCGGGGGAGTGGCAGCCGAGGGCAGGGACCATGTGAGGAAGAGTCACAGTTGTAGGTTGTGACAGCAGGACTGCCCTTAGAGATCCCAGAGCAAGGAGAAAAAAGACGGAAGAGAGGGACAGAGCTTCTGAGACCTATGTGACAGCGTCAGGAGGTCTGACAGTTACCCAATAGGAGTTCCAGAAGGAGAGGAATGTGAGCAAATGGGGTAGAAAAATGATTGGATAAATAATGAAGAAATTTGGTGAGAAATACGTAACAGTAAGGTATCTAGGAAACCCCTAAATGTTTGGAAAATAAACAGCACACTGGTATCAGTTATCTATTACCACATAACAATTTGCCCCAAAGCTTAGTGGCTTAAACAAGTTTTCTGGTTTCGTTTTTGAGAGAGTCTTGCTCTGTTGCCCAGGATAGAGTACAGTGGCACAGTCTCAACTCACTGCAACCTCTGCCTCCTGTGTTCAAGCAATTCTCCTGCCTCAGCCTCCTGAGTAGCTAGAACTACAGGTGCACACCACCATACCTAGCTGATTTTTGTATTTTTAGTAGAGATGGGGTTTCACCATGTTGGCCAGGCTAGTCTCGAGCTCCTGAACTCAGTGATCCACCTGCCTCAGCCTCCCAAAGTGCTGGGATTACAGGCATGAGCCCCCGTGCCCAGCTGATTTTTGTTTTTGTTTTTGAGACAGGTCTTGCTCTTTTGCCAGGCTAGAGTGCAGTGGCCTGATCATAGCTCAACCGCAGCCTCCATCTCCCAGGCTCAAGCCATCCTCCTGCCTCATCTAATAGCTGGGACCGTAGGTGTGCGCCACCACACCTAGCTAATTTTTTTTTAAGAGACAGAGTCTTGCTATGTTGGCCTAGGCTGGTCTCATACTAGGCTCAAGTGATCCTCCCACCTTTGCCTCCTCAAGTGTGGGGGTCACATGCATGACCTGCTGAGCCTGGCCCTTGAATTTTTAAATTACAGTCATGCACCACGTGACAACATTTTGATCAACAAGACTGCATATATGATAATGGTCCAATAAGATTATAATACTCTATTTTTACTGTACCTTACCTGTGTTTAGATATGCTTAGATACACAAATACTTAATATTGTGTTACAGTTGCCCACAGTATTCAACACAGTCATGTGCTGAACAGGCTTGGACCCTAGGATCTTATTGGCTATGCCATATAGCCTAGATGTGGTAGTAGGCTACACCATCTAGGTTTGTCACTTATCTATGATACTTATACAATAATGACATTGCCTCATGACACATTTCGCAGAACATATGCCAATCACCAAGTTACCAGTGACTGTTTCTTTGGGACAAACATTCAAGAGTAGATAGCAGAGTTGTCCTAACTAAGAGTTGCTCAGTTTATAATTGAGACTTTAGCCTCTGCTACCAAGCTCACTCACATGGCTGTAAGCAAGAGGCCTCCATTTCCTTCTGGCTGTTGGCTGGGACCTCATTTTCTTCCCAAATGGGCCTCTCCATAAAGCTTCTCTTGACATGGCAGTTGGCTTCTCCTAGAGTGAATGATTTGAAAGAGAATAAGCAAGACAGAAGCCCCGGTGTCCTTTAGAAAACCTACTCTCAGAAGTAAGATACCATGCATTTATTCCCTTGGTTACACAGACCACCGTGGTACAATGTGGAGAGGATTGCACAAGGGTGTGACTGGCAGGAGGTAAAATCACTGGGGCCACCTTGGGCTGGCCACCACATACTCCTAGGTAACTGTAGGTCAAAGAAGAAAGCTCAAAGGAGATGAGGGGCTATCATTCTATTGAAAAATATTGCAAATATTTTCTCAGTTTTGGTTTGCCTTTTTAAATTATGGTGGTTGGCCGGGCATCTTGGCTCACACCTATGATCCCAGCACTTTGGGAAGCTGAGGTGGGCAGATCACAAGGTCAGGAGTTTGAGACCAGCCTGGCCAACATGGTGAAACTATCTGTACTAAAACTACAAAAATTAGCCAGGTGTGGTGACATGTGCCTGCAATCCGAGCTTCTCAGGAGGCTGAGGCAGGAGAATCACTTGAACCTGAGAGGCAGAGGTTTCAGTGAGCTGAGATTGCACCATTGCACTCGAGCCTGGGCAACAAGAGCAAGTCTCCGTGTCAAAAAACAAAAAATGTTATGGTGGTTTTGGTCAAATATCTGCTTTATGGCTTCTGACATGGGTTTCTAGATAAGCTGTGAGATTTTGACTTTGAAAAGGAAATGTGGATCACTTACATAAAGATATAAGTAGATGGTGGTGCACGGTGGCTCATGCCTGTAATCCCAGCATTTTGAGAGGCTGAGGTGGGCAGATCACCTGAGGTCAGGAGTTTGAGACCAGCCTGGCCAACATGGCGAAACCCTGTCTCTAATAAAAATACAAAAATTAGTCAGGCCTGGTAGTGGGCACTTGTAATCCCAGCTACTCAGGAGGCTGAGGCAGGAGAATCGCTTGAATCTGAGAGGCAGAG
>PVKP010016490.1:0-48063 GCA_004027715.1 Plecturocebus donacophilus
TTTCTCTCTTTCATTCTTTTTTTATTCTTTCTTTTGCTGTTTCTTTCTTTCTCCTTTTCTAAAATCTCTTCCTCTTTCTTTCTCTTTCATTCGTTTTTCTTTCTTTTGCTGTTTCTTTCTTTCTCCTTTTCTCTCTTTTTCTAAAATCTCTTCCTTTCTTTTTCTTTTTTTTCTTTCTTTTGCTGTTTCTTTCTTTCTCATTTTCTCTCTTTTTCTAAAAAAAAAATAAAAAAAATAAATAAATAAAAAGAAAGAAAAAAGAGAAACTATAGTACACAATTTCACTGCATTAAACCTCCATGTAGTTAATTTCTTTCTTTCTTTTTTTTTTTTAAAGAAGAGAGTGAGTCACCAAACTGAAAATCAGCCAGACAAATAAAGTTAAAATTGCATTACATTAAGAGCTAGGCTGTCTCCTATAAGTTAGAGAATCAAAATATTCTTAGAATGTATGATAATGCCTTCAATAAATATCACTGAAGTACATCATTTAAAAGTAAATTTTATGTAACAATATTCTCTGGGCTTTAAATAAATTTAATATTTCTGGGAACAACCGACAGTCAAGGCCAATAATTGAAAGCGGTCAGAGAACACATATATTCGACATTTTCCCAACCACTGTTATAAATATGCCACATGTAAAGGTCTTTTACAGGACATGTAGTTTTCTGATATAAGTACTATTAAGTTCCTTTTACATTTTACTTAACAAAATAAAACTTTACTTTTCAAGACATTTGGAAGTAGAAACTGAGGCAGTAAATGAATAGGGGAAAAAAGCAAATGGGGCAGAATATTCTAGCTGTTAGGGAATATGAGCAGAAAAGGCTGAGAAAAATCCTGTTCAAGGAAAAAACAGTAATGATAGAAAGTTCCCAGGAAGAGTTTGGGGCAATAGAGATTGATACACATAATATTACTGAGGAAAAAGAAGATTTAAAGGAAAGCAATTATAAATTAATGAAAAATTTAAATTAGAAGTGCATTCACTAGATACAAAACGATCAAGAAAAACAAAACCCACAACAAAAGCAGGTCAATCAATAAGGAGAAAGTGGCCTGGCTGTGAATAAGTGAGAAAGTGACCTCACTGGTAAGGTACATTCCTTTTTGTTTTTAATCACAAGCTAGTGGCCCAAAAAGTATATGTGAGTATGTATGAGGTTAACACTGGATATTTTCATGCTGCATTTTGAGCTGGGTTTCAAATGAGTTGAATATCATCACGCTGCTTATGGTTTCTCTTCAATTATTTTAACTGAGCTAATGTATAATAAGAATATAACATAAGCAAATAAGTCTGTGTGGCAGCTTATGAGTGGTTGATAAAACGTAGCCAGAGAAAATAAGAAGACTGAAAAAAGGCAGTTGCAGAAACAAAAGAGAGAGGGAGAGGAAAAGAGAAGGGGAGGAGGAGAGGGTGGAGAAAGGGGAGATGAAGGAGACAGCTAAAGAGGTCAAATACAAGTTGACAGCAACACAGCCACACCTTGCCATCTCTCCAAAGCTGCTTCTTCCCTCAAGAGAGGATAAAGCCAAGTGAAATCAGGCAACTCTGCTGAGCTTTTGCTTCTAATTCTGTTCTTTGTTTCTCTGAGTCTTTCTCCGCATCAATTCTGTGATTTATTTGAATAGTGCCCCAGAAGCCTGGTTGTGTTGCTTCTGTTTATTCATATGGTTATGTCACAGATGGTGCGACCGAGCTAACTGTGGCAAGAGGGTGTGTACATGTGCGATGCTTGTTTGTTTTGTTTTCTGACATCCCTCCCACTTTAGTTTAGGGAACTCCCTGAATTTGTTTTTATCTTTTAATTTTGAAATAATTTCAAACTTACAGAAAAGTTGCAAGAATAATACAAAGAACTCCTGAATATCCCTTACCCAAGTTCACCAAATTTTTAATATCTTGCACTATGTGTTTTCCATCTTTCCATATATTTACCATTTATTATATATAATGCTATATATTTATATTTTCAAAACAACTTGATAGTGGTTGCATACAACTTGCTCTTTAACCTCAAATAATTCAGTAATATATATTTCCAAGCTATAAGATTATCTTGTATAATCACAATACTAATACCAAGTTAAGAAAATTTAACATTTATATACTACGATTATATAATCCAGGGTTTGGGAAACCTGTGAATGAAATCTAGTCTGCCACCTGATTTCATCAATTCAGTTTCTCTAGGACACAACCATGCCCGTTCTTTTCTGGATTATTTGAGGCAACAGTGTGAACAACAGCAGAATTGAGTAGTTATTGCATGAGACAGCAGTATGGCCTGCAAATTCTAAAATATTTATTTGTCCCTTTATTTAAAAATTTCAGCTATCCCTGATATAATTCACAGTCCATATTTAATTGCCAATTTTCTCAATAATGTCCTTTTTAAGTGTAATTTCCAGTCTAGGATTCAACTCAGGATCCTGCATGGCATTTAATTACAACTCACATCTCTAAATCTCATTTAGTGCAAAACAGTTCTTCAGCCTTTTTTGTCTTTCATGACATAGCCATCTTGAAGAATATAGGCCAGGTATTTTTTTTAAAGAATTTCTCTATTTAGATTTCTCTGAAAAAGTGGTTTTGTGTTCCGAAAGTATCATACCTGAAGGCATACGATACCTGTCTGCCTCCCCTCGGTGATGTTAACTTGGACATTCAGTTTTTCCACTATACAGTTACCAATTTTTTTTGGCCTTACAATTAGTAAAAAGTCTGTAGGAAGGTGTTTTAAGACCATGCAAATATCCTCCTCTCTGTCAAATATCTACCTCCTCCAATTTAATATCCAATGATGATTCTTTCCCAAATCAATCTTTGCATCTATGGATGCAAAGCAGTAATTTTCCTAATTCACTTTTAATATCACAGAATCCAGCATGGTATCAGTTTATGATTAGAAATCAGATGTTCAGAAATATTAAATGATTCACTTCTCGCTAGTTATTTTTCAAGGATCCTTTAGGGAACTTGAGAACTTTCAAAACTCTTAATTTCCATGACCTTAAAGTCTCTCAGAGTACAGAATGCCTGAACAAATGTTCTCAAGACTCAAATAACCAGAATCTCCTGCTCATCAGTATACAAACCTATCTTGTGAAGCTACTACTGTGTTAAAAGCTACATTTTTGGGGAAGTTCCATTATTTTCATTTTAGAACGAGCATCCATAATGCAAAGTAACAAACATTTAAGACGAAGTAAAACAAAAACAAAACCTGACATATTTTATATAATCTGAATTTTGAGTCTGTTGATGAATCACTCCTTTCCATGTAACCTACTAGGGCCACAGATCATGACACAATAACCACTGCCTTAGGCTTGGGAAATAATAGAACAAGGTGTAGGGACCGATAACTAAATTATTTGTAAGATCACTGCCAGTGTTTAGCTAGGTAATACTAAACCATATCCAATTATACCCTTGAGTCTCCTAATTCAAAGGGAGAGCAGGATGGTGGGGGGAAAAAAAAACTTAAAGTCACATTGTAAGAGGAATATGAATGTTTATTTAAAGCAGATGTGACACCACGGGACATGACGGCTGTCATCAAATAGATGGGTTCTCATATGAAAGAAATATTAGAAATTGACTTAAGACATTCACAAAAGTTTGAACTGTGTCCTAAAAAACACTATAATCTTCAATGGAAAAAAAAAAAATGATCTTCCTAACTTGCCTGATCCTAGGAGAAAAACCAGTGACCTCAGAAAATAAAATAAATGCTTAGAATAACCTGCAGACTAAATAAATAGCAAGGAGTTGGCAATATAAGGCTATATATTTGTATTTATATACTCCTTTTCTCAAATCAAACTTAACTTCAAGACAGAAAGTTTTCAATGGCTCTGTCCATCAAAATATAAAAGTTTTCTGAAATTCTACAACAACTGAAAACTCATAACTGCCTCAGGCAGAAGCAAGAAGGGAAATAACTTCATACCAATGCTCACTGTCATTATCTTTTTCTCTGCAGCAAAATGTATGCCCCAAACTGTCAACAACACAAGGGCAGGAAAAGATGCTGCTAAAAGGAAAATACCATGTCTAAGTGTTGCGAGTACATTTTAAAATACCCAATGTCTCTACTAAAACGGAAGCCATACAATGTAACAAATAGCTTAAGAACCATTGGTACTTGTACGAACTCAGGGGACAAGAACTATTGCCTTTCAGTGTTAAGTTTATACCATAAAATTTAAAACAATCTCCTTCACACACCGTGGCAAGGAAGGCCACATTCATTGGTATAGCATGGTACAAGATGGGCCCATCCTCTCTTGGTTCACTTTGAATTTCTAACTCTGCCTTTATGGGAAGCTAAGAACCTAGAAGGATCATTACATAGTGTTTATACACAGGGTATCTATCATCAGACTGCTTGGGCCAAATCCTGGCCCTGTTATTATCAGCTATGTGACCTTGAGCCAGGTACTTATTTTTCTCTGTATTTGTTTCCTCATTTGTAAAATAGTGATAATAAAGGCAAGTACTTCATTTAGTTGCTGTGAGGATTATAAAATATAATATTCTTAAACAGTGTCTTGCACATAGAAAACATTTAAGAGGTAAAGCTACATTCTGTTGGCAATAGTGAGGCAACGTACATTTAACACCGGACTCCCATGATTAGATTTGTATTTCAGATAGATCGCTTTGAGAGAACAGTGAAAGATAGATTGGTTAGGAGAAGTTATTTGTGCAACCAAAGTGGTAGACAAGAGACTACTGCCACAGTCTAGGAATGATACTGTGAAGGTCTTAACTACAGCAGTACTGGAATATGCCGGAGGCGTAAGCATGAGGAATTTTAAGGAGACAGTGCAAGATTTGACATAAGGAAGGTACGAAGAATCAAGGTCAATTTACAAGTTTCATCTGCAAAATTAGTAAGAAACTAGCTTAGGCACAAATAACACAATTGCTTTTAAATATGTTGAGATTGAGGTACGGTTGGGCATAACCTGTGGATGATGATATTAGATAAATCCAAAGCACAAGCTGGGCTGAAGCACAGAGGACTAGGCTGGGATATTTATCTGAGAGTCATCATTTCATTAATGAGAAAAATATTTTAAATTTATTTTAGAAAAGAAACAGATAGCACTTCCTTAAAAAAAAGAGAGTATATGGCCATATCCATTATACATGATGTTCAGTGTCAAGTATTTTTGTATAGTATTTAATATTGACACTAAAAATCCTCCTATCAATAGCATTCTACTAAGTCTTTGAACTTGGAAGTTAGAATTCTTTTTGTAAAAAGAAATTTAGAAATGATATCTTAGCAAAACCGTTTTCCATTATAGTTTAGTCATCATGTCATTCTGTAATTCTCCAAAGAGGATATTGACAGCATAGATTTACTTCTGCTGCCCAAGAACTACACACTCCCCCTAAGGCAGTCTCTGTGTTCACTGCACTTTTCCCTCTCATATCAAGAGCCTATCTCCATCATTTTTAATGGGGTTATATAATCAGACATTCAACAATATCTTGAGACACACACATATACAAAAATGGTAACTATGGATGAAGATAGATAAGTTAATTGATTTGATTGTGGTAAACATTAGACAATGTATATGTATATCAAATCATCATATTAGTACCTTGAATATATATTCTTTTTATTTGTCTATTAAATATTTAAGAAAACAAACATCTTATCAGAATGTCCTGTGTGCTGAGAACCATCCTTCTTATATGAGGTCAATGAATCCAAAAATATGTAAGCAGTATGAACTATCAGCTAAGCATGCATCTTTAGAAAGAATATGCATAGGGGAGAGGTGCGAGGCGAGGGGAAGGGAAAAAAAAAAAGAAAGAATATGTATAAACATACACTAGAGACTCAATAAAGTCATTTTAATAAAGTAAGCTTAGTTCTATAAGTGTATACCATATGTATATTTAATTTTATGTCACCACACTTTTTACTGTGGCTGGGTAGTGATTTAAAATTATTTAGTCTCATTCATAGTTAAGAAAACAATTTCATGTTGGCTTGATTCATAAGACGCATCCATATTTTTCAGGTTTAGCACATATTTAAGTCCTGGAAATCTGCAAATAATTAGTGAGGAACTTAGGATATGTGATATTAAGGTCTACATGATGACAAATTTCAACAAGTATGGGTACTTTCTAAGCTGCTTTTCTAAAATAAATTAAAAAAAAAAAACTTGAGAGTGAAAAAGAATAAAATCTTACTAGGATGTTACCACTGTATGTAAAACAAAAAGGCTTCCATATGTTTTCCAAGCACTTAATAAAGAGGCAATCAAAAGTTAAAATGTGATTTCCAAATTTTATGAAGAAGTCAGAACAATCATGAAAGCCAAGAAGAATAAAAATGTTTATCCATTTTGGTGTGAAATTACCCTGAACTAAATTTTAGAAAGAGTAACAAACTTATGGCAAATAAAGCAAGCTAATTTTATTTCAGGAAGCTAACAAATTCTCTTAAAGAAAATACACGTTACACTTAGTAACTAGCAGATGTATTACAGCTAAGCAAGAGATCTGAAAAAGGTAACATTGTTTTCATGGTTGCATTCAACATTTACCACAAAGTTGCAATCTCTTTTCTGTACTCGATAAATAAAATTCTAAAAGCTAAACTTCAAGAAGAATAACCGCCATGTTTCAAGTAACAGTATTTAAAAGTACCAAAGAAAAGACTTAGTTCATTCAAAAAGACTAAGAAATGAAAACCTGTGTAACTTTTTTCTACTTTATCTACCACTTGTTACTGTTTTTGCCTTCTGATATTTGTGAATAAAAATGATGTATACAAAAAAATTCAAATATACAATTTAAACACTGACCATTTCTTTCCATTAGTAAAAATCCAACCTGATTTTTTAAAAAAGATTATAATTAAAAGCCATCTTTCTTTCATAGGACAGAAAGAAGAAACAATGTTCAATTCTGAGGCATTTGGGGATAATTTAACAACTCCTCCTCCAGCTATCACTCTCCATATGCCATTGCCACTGCCACCAAAATGAAGAGGCCTAGGAAAGGAACTGCACAATATCTGTAAAGATACAATTTAAGTATCACCGTACTTAGGGCAGATGTGTTGACGTCATTTAAAACTCATTGAAAGAGGGGATGTGGTATTCCTACCTACTTGGGAATTAATGAATTCAGACAACCTTTGGAGAGAGTGTTCTGATACCTACCATTCAGTGAAAAATAAAGTAGAACAAAGATCGAAGAGTGTGATTTTGCTTATGGCTCATAGACTCCTTCATACCTTACTTACACTCTCCTTCCTTACTCTTGTCTTCTGATAGAATACCAGCAAATACACAGGACCTTCCTTTTGTGCCTTCTCACCGGATCCATTCTAGGGCCATCACTGTGCCTAGTATTGGTGGCTGCAAAGGGTGCATCTGACCACACCTCAAGTACTGCTTGGTACTTTTATTTGATGTGCTTGTTCTGGGACTGCTCTAATCTTCTTTGGTCTTCCCTCCATGCTGGAGAGTGCAATACAGATATTCAGGTAGCCCTAACATGACCTTCATGCTTACAAAGGCAAACGAAATAATGTTACAAAAAAAGACCATGGATACAGGTCATTTTGGATTTTTATAATACTCTGCCACTCTTAGAAAAAGATAATCTCAAATACACGTGAGTTTTGGGACTTTTCTGTTTGCTGTTTTAGCAAAAGTAAAGATGACCGTGCCTTGGGAGTTTGTTACGTAGCAGAACGTTTTCAATTACTTCCCTTTTCACTTGCCCATATCAGAGAAAACCAGTATTATGGATATAAAAATAAAATTGGTAAGACAATGTTAAAGTTTTACTAATTTACAGGCAAATAAGCAAGTGTCTCCAGTTGCAGGTTAAGATATATTGCTAGGAAACAAAATTCCTAAGATACAAAATTCCTTATAGTACTTCCTCTTCCTGGACTCACAGGTGAGCTAGCAATCAGCTCCATACCAACGTCCCCTTAGCCTTCCAGCTGGCTAATTCTTTCTCATCCAGTGCAGCTGGGCTCCCACTCTTCCATAGAGAGCTACAAAGCAAGCCAAATGTTGTCAGTCGGTAGAGGGATAGATTTGAAGCTGGGATAAGCTCTCAGAAAACTGACTCTACTAGAGTGTAACTGGTGTTCTAGTTGAAAAAAGGGTGCTTAATGACTAGCCCAGAAAACTTCTTGTCTTGCCACAAAGTTTATGGTGTATTCAATGGCCCAGTTCACTGGGGCTTTACTTCCAGCATCAGTAAAACTATATGATTCTGGTGCAAAGTTATTGCAACTAATTCAGTGTCTCAGATGGAAAAAAAAAAAATCTGCATTTTATTTCTGAAATGATTATGACACTGAAAATTAGGTGGAGGGGAGTCCAGTAATTTTATCCAACCTCGTGCAGATCACTTGCTTTCCCTTATGAACTAAACAGAGTTATAAAATTCTGTTGATGTAATCCCAATCAATGTCCAAATTCCACTTAAAACAAAATCCATCTTAATTCACACATAGTGTTTACAGAAGGTGGTGATGACACCAAGCTGACACAGGGCCTCTTTGCAGTACACAGGCTGGGAGAGGGTACATTTTAAATCGCAATAGGAGTATTAAGGAGGAGGTTCCACACATAGGTTTTCTTTCTCCACCTTCCTAAGAGAGAGATCCTTCACATGGGTAGATGGTAAAGCAGTACAGGTATGATTTGAAAGAGAAATAATTAAAGAGGATTGTTAATTGCTCATTGAAAGCAGAATTAAAAGGAGGAAAAAAAGCTTTTCTTTTCTCACAGCAAACAAATTAAGTGTCTTGAATTTTACTTAACACCATTTTCCTACCTGCTAGAATGCCTAACTTCTGTTTTTTGGTTAAAATAAGGACTCTAATAATTTTCATTATTTCTTTCACTTCAGTATTCAAGAAATAGCTCAAGGCTCAAGGCAGTTGCCCAGAATTCTCCTAGTATATCTCATAACCAAATTCAGTGGCTTTCTCAACCTCTCGGATACCCTTTGCCATTCCATTTCTCTGTTTGCCCTTGACTTCCACACATGCTGGCTCTGAATTACACAAAAGCACTTCCCCCACTCCCACTCCAATACCACACCTTAGGCCAGTGTTCTTTTTTTCTGATTCCTTCCTCAGTGAGCTCATTGATCTCATTCGCTTTCTGTTCTAATGACAGCCTGACTGTGACTGAAACCCAGGAGCCATCACCAGGCTTGACCTCTCTCATTCCCCTTTCACGCTTGTTCTTCCAGATGCCTGCAGGACATCTCATTCACATGTCAACTAAAATCGGACATGTGAAAACCTGAGCTCACCTTCCCCCAACAATAAGCAAGTGTTGGTAAATTCCCGGTAATCTTCAGCGTTACTTTTGTCCTCCCAAACCCCTGGGCTCATAAATTTAAAGTTATCTGTGACTCTTTCTCTTCTTTATCAACATTCAACCCATCTAACAAATTACCATTTCTACCTCTACCATATTTCCCTGCTTTCTTCTTTCTTCTTCAATTTTAAATGTGGTTCCAGCTCAAGTCCTTATTCCTCAAATATAAATTACTTAGTCCCTAACTCATCTACACACCTTCAGTTTCTTCTCAGTACTGAATTGACAGAATAACCTCACACAACAGGTAAGGCATCTTACAGAGCAGTTTGACACCCTCATTTTTCTGATGAAAAACTAAGGCTCAAAAAGGCAAACTAACTTCCACAAGTTCACATATATAATTGGAGGTGAAGCCAAGTCTACAAAACCCAGGGTTCATGACTTCCAGTCCAGTGTTCTGCCCTCTTTATCAGAATAATTCCAATACCACATCAGCCACCCATGGCCAAGGCCCACTCTGAGTCTTCATGCATCACAAGGAACAAAACCTAAAATCTTACACTGTACTATTCAAGCCATTAAAAATACTTTCACCACTTCTCCAAATTCACTTATCATTATTCATCACTAAAATCCCTCTTCCCTAAGTCACTCTCTTTATCACACTCTTACCAATGTAACTTTAAACTCCACTCATAGATTGGTACACATACCATACTTTGTACAGTCCTCTACTTTTATACACAGTATAGCCCTGAGAACAAGCTGTAAGACACATAAAGAGTCAAATAGATTTGCATTTTCATTCTAATTTCAGAGAGCAAAAAAAAAAAAAAAAATTTAAAGCTCAAATTACACCTTATCTTTTGAAGTAATTTTGAAATGTATTTTCTTCATTCATACATAGTCTTTAATTTTATTCAGCTGTTAACATGAAATACATAGCCAATTATTTAGGTTCAACTGTTAACTGGCCACTTACCTTACCTCACTGCCAAGATTTAGAACATGAAATCCTGTATCTTTTTTCATATTTGCCATTTTTGCATGCCAAATGCTCTGCATTTTAATTGCTTTATGTTGATGGATGTTACAACTTGCAAAACTCCCAAGAGACTAACCAATGCAGATTTTGAGACGATAAACCAAGATTAGATAAATGAATGGAAACTTACTCTTTAAGTGACCAACTTATTCATTATTTTTCTATTACATTGATGTCTCTTTCCCCATACAATAC
The DNA here is from genome assembly GCA_004027715.1 of Plecturocebus donacophilus. Lineage (NCBI taxonomy): Eukaryota > Metazoa > Chordata > Mammalia > Primates > Pitheciidae > Plecturocebus > Plecturocebus donacophilus. The sequence goes on from PVKP010016490.1 coordinate 10,586, forward strand.
TGTAACTGCATTGCAAGGATTGCGGTATTAAGACCTCCTTTATTAAGAATCCCTTCCACATTCTTTTCCTCCAGTTGTAAATCTGCCTCCCTCTTTCCTGACCCGATTCAATATCATTCTTCAGTTGCCTTGGAGATATTCTGTTTTAAAATATTATAATTTTAAATTATAATATTGCTAACTTGTTGATAGGTAGTCTTCATCCTCTACCAAGAATTTTCATGAATATACATTTTAAGAGAATCCAACAAGACTCACATACTTCAAAGAACTGGGTCTTATGGGTCTTTTATCTTTTCCAGGACTATATAGATAGCATTTTGCAAAAATCAAGCACATAACAGAGCCTGGCTAACTAACTCAAGGCTGGGGGGAGGGGTTCTAAAATGGACTGCTTGGCTACTGTACATTTTCTTCTCAGAACTGACTTTTGTTCTAACCAAATATGCTATCCCAAAAATAAGTAAGAACTAATAAATGAATTCTGCTTGCATGGATTTTAGGCAGTAGCCCAAATGAGCAATTTACACTGCTTCTTTTTTTGTTGTTTTTAGCACTTGCTCCTAGCAGTTCAAACAAGAAAATTGACTGTGCCGGCCCTGATGAGACCTAGAACTGTGCTGAATGATGTTGGAAAAGGTGAAGTATCAGTGAAACAGGCAGCACTGTAAGATCCACCCAAGCCTACAGTGAATTTGGAAATACATTTCAGAGTTGCATCTATTTCTACATTTTTTCATAGTTTATATTGCACTGTAATATATTTGTTCTTAGCCACAATGTATTGCTTAAGCTACTCTGAAATAGGACCAGCCTTTAAGAAAACCCTGCCTGTGAATTAGATGTGGTCATAAGATGAGAAGGAAAAGGAGGTGGAGAAAGAAGAGAAGGACTAGCAACAGAGACCTGTTTCAAATAAAATGTATACACCAGAAGAGGGGAATAGAAACATACTTTAGGAAGTAGGCTCAATGGAAAGGCTAAAAGTAAACTAGCAATGTGGACATCTTAGTGAGCAGTTAACTCAAAGTAGTAACAGCCAAATCACAGAAAAGTGCCTCAAAAGCCACCCATGTGCCACTTCAGTTTGACGGTCAGTGAACAGTTTCTGCTACTGATGAACACACACCAGCTGAAAAAGCAAGGTGCTATGAAATACAGAGAATTCCCTCTTCTACTGTTTGCAATCAACAAGACACCAATTGTTCTTGGTCAAATGGCTTATTCTGGGAATTCTTCTGACAGGAGGGATCAGATAGCATCTGTCTCTTACAAGCAAAGGCATTAAGCCAATGAAGAGTTCTCATTATTCCAGACAACAACAAATGAAGTCAGAGCGAGGAGGAACCAGGTGATATCCTGCTCATAAAACCACTTGATGCATCAACATCATCCTTTTTCCTTAGCTGAGCCAACTAACTTCCTTAGATGCATGATTCTTAATAAATTAAAATTTTACTAATCTGAATGTCTATTAAATATTTAGACATAAGTGCTCAAAAGTGTACTAATGCCACCAACACTGGGCCCAGCAACTTACCTATTTATTTTCAAAAGTTTGAGCAAAGTAGTACCTTGTTACATTACCAAGGCCTACAAGAGTCATATTTTTTCTACAACATTTTTTATCCAACATACTCATTTACATCTCGTTTTCTATCATTCCGAATGTTGAAAAGCAAAAAAGCAGCATGTCTTTCATTAAAGTAATGTAATTCAATAAAAATATAATTCTGATTTTACTTCCTATGAGAGAAACTTTTTTTTCTAGCAACTTGCTTTATCCTATTAATTCACTTACATCTGCTACTTTGTGTGTTTAAAAGCAAAAAGCAGCTTGTTTCTTATACAAATAATTTAATTTTAAAATAATACTAATTTTTATTTTTCATTTCCTTTTCCTTTTCATCTTCTTCTCCCTCTGATATTACAAATTTGCCTAGGTTAAGTGTAGTAATATTGAACCTGACTCTCTTACTGAGTAATTATGTATTCATAAGGCGAACAAGAGAAGATAAGAAAACATAGTAATGGAATTCTAATGTGACTAAGGGAACTCACAGGTTTCCCAAATCTCAGGTCACAGACATTACACAATGCATTCAATGTAATTTTGCACCCAATCATGGCTATCCCTTGATATGAAGAAACAACCTGTCCTAAATAAAATCTCTGCACTCCCTCATTAGATACTCAGTGCCTGCAACTAGTTTAGAATTATACTATAATTAAACTGAAACTCTAATTAAAAGTACTGGGGTAACATGATATGAAATGTCTACGGCCCAATTATGTCTGCTTGCCATTGTCCTCTGGTGTGTATAGATGGTATCTTTTTATAAAAATAACAGAACACAGATTTAGTAATGACATCCTGGACAGGATGTCCTAATAATTTCCAGGGTCAGTCATTTCCTTTCCAATGCATTTTCCTCTCTTCGTGGTTCTATTATGCAGCCCTGGTTTGCCTTGATTCCTCCAACACATCCTAGCTACTGACCAAAGTGCCCTTCAAATATAATTAACTGATAAATCCTAGATATACACTTTATGGTTACCATTTTTATCAAATAAAACAAAAATCCCCTGTTTTTTCTCATTTGGTATTAATGAACGTATTCATTACCATTGGTCCTATATTACGCTGAAGACATATTAAAGTACATTTAATGAGCAGTGATCTTTTAGCAAACATATGTTTTCTCAAAAATAGTGGGTTTCAGAACCACTAACCTTTCCTTCTACTTCCTTCTCTAGAACCCTTAATGATAAATGCTTAGCAAGATTTTTAAACTCCTAACAGTAAAATTATAACTACTTTGAAAAAGTAATGCTTGCTACAGGTTAATTTCAATCCTGTTTGTAATCTTAAATTTTAAAGTAAATTATTAACCTTCAATAAAGTTCTACCTAGAGGCTTTATACCAGCTTCAACAAATTTGAATAAATCTGAGTTTGTGATGCTAGTTTCATTGTTGTTGAGCCAGTTATCAAGCAATAATACTTACATACATTTGTTCCTATGGTTAGAAGTAAACTAGAGAAGAAACCATATCCTGACTAATCTTTTATAAAGAAAACTTTTAAAACACAATTAAGTCACTTGTAAATTTTGTTAATGCTTTATTTTAAAAACAGAGTGTTGAGAAAATATTGAATTATACCTCTGAAATACAAAATGAGGCAATGGAAAATTGCACCAATTTATATTTTTTCTGCTAATAGTGTCCTCAAAAATAAATTTAATTAGCATAGTTTGTTCAAATCAAATCACATTTTTAACCTCAACAGTTTATTTTCCTTTCAGAAGATACAAATCAAACCCACAACTCTAAGTACTATAATTTTAATTTGCTGCAAAACACATACAAACCTCATAAAAATTAGATTTCCATTTAACAAGCAAGACAGTCTCAACATGAGGCACATGGGATCAAATGCATTAGAGTGAGGTCTCTGAACCCACAATGAAAAGGAAGAATGAGGTCCACATACCAAATGCAAATTATATGAAGTTTTAATGCTACCCACAAATAAATACAGGCTATATAATCACAATTCAACTATATGATTAGGAAAATTATAAGAAATACCTGGTAGTCTATCAAAATGTTAACCCATGACTTTGTTGCAATCCACCCATAATCACTTTTAAAATCATTTAAGTAATGACATTCTAAATTTAGAACAATCCGTTATATTAGTACACATCATAAATTTATCATCAGGTTCTTAGCAAGTAACCAGCTATTGTGCTATTTAGTCTTCCTACAGTTCTGCTGCCACCAGATTTTCAACCACTTCTTTCACTGGTTGGAACAAAAAGCAAAGTGAAGGGAAAACTTTCCTGGTTCCCATACCAATGTAAACTTACAGAGATCTATATCATTAAAATGTTTTATCGAGCAAATCATTCATTGAAAATGCATGCACAGGCACAAACAGATAATGCCTGATATATAACAATCACTGTTATTACAAAGACAAATTCCCAATCATGAAGAGACACAGAGATAATGTGTCTCATGTGTGTTGCTATGATAACTAAAATGAAGTAAAAGAAAAGAGGACTATTTTACACAGTTGCTATCTCCCTTGAGGAATGCTGGTAAAGGAAGGAAGAGCCCATGGAAGAACAATGGAGTAGCTATTCTAAAGGGACTAAGATTGAAGGTAATCACCACCAAAGAAAGGATTTCCAAGCAGAAGAGGGATGTTGACAAGGTCCAAGAATAAACAGAATGGTGCTTGTGCTGGAAATATGTTATTAAGTAATAAATTACTAATAATCAGACAGAAGCAATGTCTGATTCTATGAAAATAATTGTAGAAACAAAGAATAATCAGCAGTCTTTCTTGTGTGATAAATACACTTTTTAAAATCTACATACCATCTTTTCATTTCATTTTTGTAACAAAGCCAGAAGACAAGCTATACTCATTTTGATCAAGAAGTAAACAATTGTCTAACTAATGCCACTTAAGTAGTGACTGGAAGAGTTTACATTTGTGTTCAATTTTATTTGAATTCTAAAATGTATGTTCATTAAATAGCTTCATCTTTTCTCAATAATCCAGCTGTTAGAAATTAACTCACAGAATACTACTAAAAATGCACAAAATTCTGTTACTTTTAATTTTTTCTAAAAAAAAACTAATAAAGGGTGACAGAAAACCTAAGTATTTAAGTAACATGGGCAAAGTGGTAAACTAACTATGACAATAATTAATATACAGGCTTTTTATGACAACCATAAAGAAAAAGTTTAGGGAAAAAATCATGTGTCTATTGAATGTATTACTTCCAAAAAAACAGAAAACAAATTTCTATCTATACTCTGATAGTTATTGAAATAATTTATGAATATGGCCAGGCAAGGTGGTTCAAGCCTGTAATCCCAGCACTTTGGGAAATCAAGACCAAAGGATTGCTTGAGCTCAGGAATTGAGACCAGCCTAGGTAACATGGAGAAACCCTGTCTACAAAAAAAATAAAAAAATTTGCCAGGCGAGGTGGCGCATGCCTGTAGCATCCAGCTACTTGGAAGGCTGAGGTGGAAGTTGCAGTGAGCTGAGATCATGCCTGGGTGACAAAGCCAGATCCTGAAAGAAAAAAATGAAAAGAAGAAGAAAGAGAAAGAGAGAAATAATTTATGAATATGAACACAGAAAAACTATTTAATTGACATAGATATCACTTTGGTTGTGACAGAAATTGAACTCAAACTTGCTCAGAAAAAAGAAATGTATTGACTTGTGGAATCAAAGGAAATGTTTAATAATTAAACCACAAGATACACAAGAAAGCAGCTAGCTCTCAACAAGAACTGAACCAGGGAATTGTTAACATGGCAGAGCACCTCCAGTTCCTCTCTCTCTCTTCTACTGCTTGCTTGACATGGCAAGAAAGCTGCATGCCGTGAGTGCTCATATTTTAAATTTTGCAATGTTCACTACCTCTGAGAGGATGGCTTTCCCTCTCCCTTCTCCATCCTTCCCTAAAGAACCTCATTCCAGAGGGGCCCTACAGCATACCCAAAAGGAAGCAATACTACACAGAAAGGTCAAGAAGAAGGACAGACAGGTTTTCATAAAAGGGGATGATCTAATAGTAACAGAGTGATGGGGGAGTGTCCATTCTTCACCAATCCTAAGCATAAAAATAGAGTTTTCCCTGGGTCTTTAGGTTTTCATTTCTGAAGACTCCCAGGTCATATAAAACTTAATTAAATAAATTTGTTACGCTTTTCTCTTGTTAACCTGTCTTTTGTAATAGGAGTGATGGATGACACCCTTATCACCAGTAAGAAAAGATATCAAACCTTTCTGCCCCCAAAACTGCACTCAATGAGGTGTAGATTCCTGTATTAGTCAGGGTTCTCTAGAGGGACAGAACTAACAGGACAGTTGTGTACATTAAGGGGAGTTTACTAAGGAGTATTAACTCACACAGTCACAAGGTGAAGCCCCACAATAGGCCCTTTAGAAGCTAAGAAACAAGGAAGCCAGCCCGAGACGCAAAACCTCAAAAGTAGGGAAACCAACAGTGCATCCTTCAGTCTGTGGCCACAGGTCTGAGAGGCCCTGAAAAATCAGTGGTGTAAGTCTAAAAGTCCAAAAGCTGAAGAATTTGGAGACTAATGTTCAAGGGCAGGAAGTATCGAGCACAGGAGAAAGACGAAGCCCAGAAAATCCAGCAAATCTGCAATTCTGCTTTCTTCTGCCTGCTTTATTCTAGTCATGCTGGCAGCTGATTAGATGGTGCCCACCCGTATATATGGTTTGCCTCTCCCAATCCACTGACTCAAATGTTAATCTGCCTTGGCAACACCTTCAAAGACATACCCAGTAACAATACTTTGCATCCTACAATCCAATCAAGTTGCCACTCAGTATTAACCATCACAACTCCCAAAGCAAAATCTGGATGCTGTTATCAGAATGGAGAATAGTACTGGGCATCCACAAGTCAGATGCTTACTCTCTAGGGGCTAACAGAATATGCTATTTCTAACATAAACAAAAGCAAATAATTTTCTTTGAAATAAGGGTTCCACCTCACCTTTCTTATTGAATATGCTGGATAATTACACACTAAAATTGCTTGTTGGAGCGCTCAGAGCAAAACCTCCATATTTACCGTTAGTTTTGCCAGTAAGTAGCCCGTATTTAGCATTTCTGGGAGTAGGTAGTAAAGACATGTGGTTCAAGAAGAAAAGCATCATACGTAAGTTGGCATAACGGTACTGAAGTTTTGCAATAAGTAAATTTAAATGTCATTTAATTTTTTTAAATCTAAAGGGAATTCCTAAAAGTGAATTTCAACTATGAAGAAAATGCAATAAATATTTTTTCAGCTTGTATGAACAAATAGGGTGTTTTAAAACTAGGATAAGTTTACTCACATAAAAGAAACTACACTAAGCTATAAAGCCACTAATCTCTAATGGGAAAAGAAAAAAACTCTACCGTATATTAAAATAATCTCTTTTTCTCATAATTTATACTTCTTTATTTTTACCATGAATAGGCAAGAGAAAAAGGTATACTTAAAAATAATTAATAATTCATGTGATTCTCTGGTACACTTTCCACAAATCATAAACTTGAGTTCTGAAAATATTTCCACAGCAACCAATACTAGTGCCACATGTTGAGGAGTACACCTTGAGGTATTAAATAAAGTAATATATAAAGAGAAATATTTTATTTTGAATATGGAACATATTTTCTACTGAAATTATACACAGAAATAGATAACAAATTGGTTCCATGATGGAAAAAAACTGCATAAATCATTCCAAAGGCAGTTTATGTTTATTTTCACAGTTAAGAGTAAAACTGAATCCTGTTTCATCTTATCCTGGGAAGATTCCTGCACACAGGGCAGATAATGGGTTGATCCATGAGCTGGCAGCAACCTTCACTTGGAAATGATACACATTCTCAGGCCTGAATCATAATAATTAAAGTGATAGTAACATGGTTTCAGAAATTAAACAATACTTCTCCGATAACACGCTTAGTCATATAAAATTAAGGAAAATATAAAATCTAATTTTATTCTTTTTGTCTTTGCCCATGTATCTGTACTAAATTATACTATATGAAAGGCACATGACCATGTAAACATTGTCTGCCTTTCATTTAATTCCATCATTAAAAGAAGGATCAGGAAAAGAGTCCATGTATGCATTATAAGTTTTGTTTTCCTGTACAACTTACACAATTTCAAATTTTTTAGGAAATGTTTAATGAGCATAGAAATAAACTTTTTATAATTTCCCAGATCAACCCCAATGTAGATATGTATACAGTATAATCCATTCTGGATCTGCATTTTCAGGAAAGCTTCCCACACTTACTCACCCTCGAAGATCATTGTATTGCATTTTACAACTGTATCATTTCTTCAGATTTGCTGAAATTTAAGTGTCTACCAAAAAAACCACTACTACATTTTAAAGACTATTTTAAAATATGTAACATAGTAAACATATTTAAGTAATTAAAAAGTGCTCAATTCATCAAACCAATCAAGGTGTTAACATGGTCACTTTAATTCAAACAACTGCTCTTCTCTCCTCTTTCTTTCTTCCTGTCCTTTCATAAAATACCTTTTCCAAAATAGGACAGGCAAGAATAGACTAAAAAAGCATTCTTTAACTAAAGACTAAAACAGGGGGAAAAATGAAGCTGAGTTTTGCTGTTATTTAAAAAGTGAATTCATGACAAGAAAAAATGTTAACGGTGTTTGCTGACTCTACTCATTCTGAGCCATGAAATTGCTCAAGCCAGAGCAAACCGCCAACCATGACAAGAGTAAGGGATTCTGCAGATGCATCATTCCTACATAGTATAGCCCAAGGTAAATAGTCCATGAGTATTATACACTCGAATGCAGAGCGCTGGGTACAGAAAACAGGAGGGAAAATGCCAGAGGCAGTATACGGTCATACCACCCAGGCCCCAGTGCTGGAAAGCTCTATCTACATGAGAAGCAGTACAGCATGGTGATTAACAGCATTGATTCCATAATCACACTCCCCACATGTGAATCCTAATTCTGTCATTTTCTAGCCGTGTGACCTTGGGCCAGTCACTCAACCTCTCTGTGCCTTCATTTTCCTACGTAGCAAAATGTGTATGTATTAGTATACTAGGGCCAACATAGCAAAATACTGCTAACTTGAAGGCTTAAAACATTAATTAATTTTCTCATAGTTTCAGAGGCTAGAAGTCCAAGATCAAGATACCAACAAGAATGGTTTCTCCTGAGAACTCTCCTTGAGTTCTGGAGAGCAACCTTCTGGTCTTCCGTCTTTATTTCTGTGAACACACATTCTTGGAGTCTCTTCCTTTTTTTTTAGAAGGCCATCAGTCATAGTAGATTAGGGCCCCACTATCATGACATTGTTTAACCTTAATGACCTCTTAAAAGGCCCTATCTCCAAATACAATCACATTGGGGGTTAGGGCTTCAATATATGAATTTTGTGGAATACAATTCAGTGTATAACAAACAGTATAAAACAATAATAGCTACCTCACATGACTGTGGTGATGATTAGATGTATTAACATACATCAAGTGCCTGGCACATGGGAAGTTCTACACAAATGCTTCCTATTAAGCTAAGCTCCATTAAATTTACATGTCTAATAAGTATCCACAAATCACAGCATCAGGTGGATGAAAATAGACATTTGCAGTCTGTCTTTAAGATTTCTTGTACTGGGACAATGATATCTTTGGGGAAAATGGAGGACATATCTTGTTGATAACATCTGTCTCAATTCAAAACCTGGGTGGTTAATATAGAAATGTTAGTGGTTCCTAACCAGGACCAAAACCAATAGATAGCTTTAATTTTCTCACATTCCCAGTGGGAAACAAAGGCTTTTTGTGTCTCAGGATTATGTGCTGATAAAGAATGCGGAAAGAATGTTCATGAGGAAGCAGACAAAAGCAGCCTGGCTCCCGTGTATCCACACTTGGCAGCTGTAATGCAGTTTCAGCTACACCAATAATTTCCAATTATTTTACCTGCGGTCAATTCCCGAGCTAAAAGACTGTGGTGAGAACATAAGATTAATTTAGACAGGCTCAGATACTCATGTGAACACCAAAATCTGCCACTGGAACAAACATCAGGCTTACGTTAATCTATCATTTCTTTTCTCTTGTTACCTTTTCAATCGCCCTCTATGATCCTGGCTAGGGTTCTGTGTGAGTGACAGATGGAGAATGGAATGGCAGACAGCAGAAGAACAAGTGCAGCAAAAGTTACCAACCACAAGCACAGACACTAAAAATGAAAGCTGCTTTGTAACTAACAGGCTAATCTTCAAGGCAGGAAGAATACTTGGCAATGAAACGTCCCCTGGGAATTGATTCACTACTGTTCACATTTGTTTAAATGAATTTAACAAAATCTTCTAAGTGTGGAAGTCTGATCCTATCATTCCCCTGCCTACCTGCCTAAAACCCTTCCACATTATCAGGTTGCCTCCAAAATGCCATCATTCCCTTCATAACACCCAAGGGTTTCATGATCTAGCCCCAACAAATTGCCACATTCATCTCTATTACAGAATCTTCAAAGATACCAGTAGCAATTCCTACTGCTTTACTTCTGTGCTCTTCGCATGTTACCCTCTCTACCAAGAAAACACTCCTCATTGGCTCTCTCTTGTCCTAATAACTGCTGTTTATGTCTTCGGTTCTCAATGCCGATATCACTTCCTAGGCAAATTCCATCTATCCACCCCCAACTGAGTAGAATACCTCAAATCTAACACTATTATGGAATTCATCATACTGTTACATTGTACATATTTAAGCAATTGCCTACTCAAAATTTTCAACAGAATCTTGTAGCCTAACCATCCAAAAACAAAAATTCCAATGTATTATGGTAGCTGAAATCAAGTATTTCTATATCAGACAGACCTGTGTTTGAAACCTATTTGTCATTTACTACTCATGTGGCCCCTAGAGAAGCTGTAACATAGAGACACAGTAATATTTATTTTATGGGATTTTTGAGGGATTTAATAAGTAAATGCACTTGCACAGCCCCTGGCATGAGGACAAGTTCATAGCTGTTATTATTTTCATGCTCAGTATCTAATTCATTCCTCCTACTCTACTGAATATAACCCACTCTTCAAGTTGGACTGTTTGGCCTGAAAATATTCTTAAGTTTTCTCTTCATCTGAAATGCCCCATCTCCCCATCTTTGCATATGGAAACCCTTGCCTTTCAAAAACCCCCTACTGGCACACTTTCCACCTAGCCTTTCCAAGCCTAGACCTGCTTTCTCTCCTCTATTGGATAGCCCCTCATGCTTTTTGGAGAGGGCGGGAGAGACTGATATTTGCTAATTTTTGTGGTGACCCATACCCCAAATTTCCCCCTAATCCAGACTGTCGTGTCCCATGTGCCACAACATGTAAGCATTTTAGAACCCAGAATATGTATTTTTACTGCTCTCTAACAATATCTAGCACATGCAAGGCACTCAACAATATATGTTAAATGAATGAATGAGCTGACTATTTCTACTGCAAAAGAAAGCCTGGATTCACCTCCTTTACTTTTTTACAAAAGCAAATTCTATTTATCAAAATTCACTAAAAACTGGAAATTAAAATTGCAATTTAAAAAAAATATTACATATGAACATCTTGAGCACCCCCTCCCCCTAAACACACACACACACACACACACACACACACACACACACTCACACACACAACTATACTTATACTGTGGTGAATTCACAGAACTAGAAGAGAGTTTAGAAATCACCAAATCCAAGTGCTTCATTTGAACCACGTGGTAACCAAGCACACTGGGTGACTTGGTGTCATCAAGGTACGTTTCCTCCATCTCTTCATCTGGAAACTCCCAATGTAACTGTACCCTCATCTATGATACTTTATCCAACTTCTCCAGATACAGCCAGTAACTCTGTCATCTGTCTTCTCTAAGCACTTCATTCCTATGTGAGTTATAACATTTATCAATATGCCCATTTCTCCAAACAGACTGAAGCTCCTAGAGGGCAAAACCTAAACAAAGACTAACACAGTGCCTGATGCATATTAGTGTTTTACCACATTTGTTAATGTAAAATAAATAAAGAGTAGTTATTAGAACAGATGTCTGTAGTCCAGCTACTCAGGAGGCTGAGGCAGGAGGATCCCTTGAGCCCAGGAGTTTGAGGCTGCAAAGAACCATGACCTCAACTGTGAATAGCCACTGGACTCCAGCCTGAGCAGCATAGCAAGATCCTGTATCTTAAAAATAAAAAAAAAAGTGTAGTTTCTTGAACCTGCTAATTGATACATTTGCTTTATAAGATTACGTGTTATGCTGACGTTCACCATAACCATTTTTTAAGGATATAACGATTTAGCTAAACTAGATTTTAAATTGAAAAGACAAAATAAGCTCCATTTTAGAAAATTTGGACAACAACTTTCCTTCAAAATATATGCCTGAAATTAGCGTATTGTGCTTCAGATAGCATATAGGAAGTTTTGTGATCAGCCAGACTTGTAGTGTGTAAATAGGGAACAACTTTGAAACTGCTGCCCAACAGCTGGAGTACTCAGCAGGAGCACCGAAGTGAAAAAACACTTTTGTTTCCTAGGGGGCAAAAGGCTAGAGCCAAACACAATAGTACAACCGAAACAACAAGAGGAGAAAAAATGTTTACAGGATTTATCTTGACTCTTTGGGAAGGAAAATAAAATATTACAAGACTTCAGTGGAAGTGGCACCATGCCGTCATGCAATCCAAAAGCATTTTAAAATCTGCCCATGATGTTTTTTCTAGTAAACATTTCCAAAAGATCCTAAAACTTGATTTACGTGCATGAAAGAGAATTAGAGTATACCTCCCTACATTTTACGACTCACATTAAAACTGTCATAACGCCTTGAAAGTATAGGGGAGAAAGTAAGAGCTGAATTGCTATTTTTCTGACATTAGTAAGCAGTGACATTGTAAAGCTTTTGCTATTCTCACAACAACAAAAAAAAATCTCAGTTCTCAACTCACTGGTATGTGTTCACTTTCTAAGATAAACCATGAAGGAAAATATAACAATTTTTTAAATATTTCTTTGTTTCTTCATATTTTATTATACATCAACTCTCTGCAGTTTAAAGCAAACTATCTGCGTGGGTATGTGTATCTATCCATTCATATACAGTCTAAGGAAGAGAAAGTGAATAGGCAAAGAACTTCAAAAATAGCAAAGCTTATCATTCAAGGAAGTTAAAGGAGAATCAATATAGAAAGGTGCCTGGGGTAAAGACCCAGTTGTTTAGAACCAAATTTTAAATAACCACATTTTAAACAAATGCATATGTACATAAACACATACCTTAAATCATAAAGTGACATCATTTGGGGAAAAAAGATAAAAGAATATATAGCCATGTTGCCTAAAACAGAATTATGTAAACTGTAAGGAAAAAGTAATTTGCAAATTTTCTTTTAAATCCTCATGGAGGCAAGAGCCTAAAAAAATCCAACTTAAATGTTCCTTATCTTTTAAATGTTACAGTTAAAACCAAGTACTCAGGGAGCATCTCTCATCCTTCCCTCTCACTAAGTCCCCCCAAATCTAGTAGCAAGCCCTATTACTCCCACTTTCAAAATACCTTTACCTGTACACTTCTCTCCCACCCTACAATCACTTAGACTGCAACAAAGTCCTCCTACCTGGTCTCATCAAAATCCATACGGCTCCTCCAAACCCTTTATCACATTATGCTGAGGGCAATATTTATAAAATGAAAATTCGATCATGTCTTTTCCTTAAAGTCATCACCATTACTCATAAGGTCCTGTATGGTCTGGTTTTTACCTGAAGCCTTGGCTGCTCTCACCAGACTTCCTTCACAGCCTGTTGCCCAGCCATGGTAGGTGGGCTCCTCTCAGCTGCTGCAATGCACTGCATTCTCTCCAATCTCCATGTCTTCACACAAGGTGGGGCTCTTTGCTTGTATCTCCTGCCTAGCTTTCCTAATGTCAAAATTCTTATGTACTCCTTGGCTAAGACACATTCTCCTAATCCCCCTATATTTTTTTCCGGACTTTCCAAACTTAGAATTACATATTGACAAGTGTATGTTTAACATCCATCTACCCTAGACTTACTGTAAAAGTCCAGGATGAAAAGTCCACAATGAAAAGGACTATCTATGACCTCAGTCCCTAAGGCATGCCACAGTGAAGGTGCTCAATATGCAGTTGAAGACTGAGCGTGTCTTTCAAAATCTTGAGAAAAAATGCAGACCTGATGAGGAAATCCATCTTAGATTCCAGCAATGTGATTATTGGAATAAAGATTTTCCTAAATCTTAAGGTAGAAAAGTAGAGCAGGGATGGAGGCTAGTCCTAAAACTCAGTCCAGTAGTAAAGTAGAGAACAGAGATTAATTATAAAATTCCACCTGTGATTTATTATATACTCTATCTAAGGAATTTGTCATATACTTTGTAACCCTATGGCTTCTCACAGAATGTTGTAAATATGGTTAGCATTTAATGAATATTTGATGAATAACCATTTTTAAGATAAAATATTAAACCAAAGTGAAGTAACAATTTAAGACCTTGAGATTTGAGATTAGGTCTAGATATTATCGTTACATGGTCCTGTCCAGAAGGATCAGAAACACAGTCATGTTTGAAATAACATAATTTCTTTAAGTTTGATCATTAGTAACAACATTTGCAGCTTTTAAAACTATTAGCATCCTGTATGATTTATTATCTTCTAAAAAAATATTGTATAAGCCAACTCTAACTGCTTCTTGGTTTATGAAAAGCATTAAGTGTTACACAGGTATAATAATCTAATGATATTTTAATGTGACATTTTCAGGTATGGCTTTTAGAATTACTCTCATAATATAATTATTTATAAACAAACAAGACTATAATTTTTCTCACAAATCTTACTCAAAATATAATTGTGCTTAGCATTACAATAAACCAAACAAGGCCAAAGTGGTTCTGGAATCAGTAAAACATTATTGGTAACAAACATAAGGTTAGTTATAAAATAAAAATGGTAACATCCAAAAAGGACACCAAAATAACTCTAAGCCATAACCCTCCCACATGCACAAAAGTATGTGATTAAACACTTATAAAATTGTCTTATATCAACTGCCAGAACTGAAGGTGACTATATTCTATACTACCAACAAGTGTTCACATTAGAGGGAAAAAATAAACATGCATGATCCAGTCAGTAGCAGAACACGAATTTTAACATTAATCATTTTATGATGCCAGGAAGAGGAGGAAATAAGTAACATCAAACTCATTTTTCAACTATTTTTAATTTAATTATGCCTGGCTATATATACTTTAAAAATAACCATTTTATGCTTAGTGTAGTGGTTCACACCTGTAATACAAGCTACTCTGCAGGCTGAGGTAGGGCAATCCCTTGAGCCCAGGAGTTTGAGACCAGCCTCAGCAACAAAGGGAGACCCTGTCTTTAATAATAATAATAATAATAATAATAATAATAATAATAATAATTTGAACACAAACTAGACTGAAAATAAGTTGCTCTAAATACTTGAGATTTTGGTTTGAAATTAGTAAATAGAAAATGTCAAATTTCTATCAGATAAACATTAAAATGAGAGGCTCACCCATTTAAACACCTTGCCATTCTTGTTTTGACTGAATTCATCCTATTTGCCCTCTTTTAAAATTTCTTACTCCATCATTCTTATACCTTCTCTCTCATTCTTATAAATACCACTATTAATACATCCATATTTTAATGAGCTCTGTTCTCTTAATTTGTATGCAAATTTTAAGTAATTATCACCTATCAAAAAGGTTGGGTTTTTTTTTTTCCTTTCTATTTGATGTAGCTAACAAATAAACAGTAAAATCTTATTAACTGGAGGTGGAGTGAGATGACTCCAAATCACTTTAAAGTCAGAATCGCAGAACATATTAATATACTACGTTGTTTATATTATGAAGTGTTTTTAGTAAGTATTTTTAACATGTTGACTAATATGCATCCTTAAAGAATTTTTTTCATGACTAGGTATACTTTGCTATTAGCATAGTGTTTATGTCTGAATTGTGAAAAAAATAAAACAATTTTCTTAGGAGCTGTAAATAAATCCCCTGTAACTGTAGTCATCCTGCTTCCTTAACACTCCTTTTCTGTCAAGAATGTTAAAAAGACAAATCATAGCCTAGCTTCCATTCCAAGCATTCTCCCATTCAAACTATGGACAGTTTCCAGTTTGAAAACAGAGCCCTTCCCAACCTGGGCTCCGGGATACTGAGAGGACTTTTCAGGCCTGCCCCTCATTGATGGAGCCCAGAGAATCTATATTTGGAGTATTTATTTAAGAAACCTAATCACTTGGAAGAATACTAGCTTTTCCTGCCCACTTATATGAACCAGTTCTCTCCAACCCATGGAGGAGACATTTACTCAGTTCAATAAACAGCACTTGGCAAAGGGCCCTTCCTCTACCTTCTTTGCATCCCAATATCCTCTTCTGCTTTTAGCAAGATGAGGCTAACAGAACTCTGGAGAACAGTGGCATCAATTCTCCTCTGTCCACATAACTATCTGATCTTCTAAAGGTTGACAAATAGTCTAAGTATGACAATGTGCATAACTCAAAGCCCTCAGGATATATACTGAATTATAAGGTTATGCCATACTGATACATAAAATGCAATATATATATATTTTTATGATTATATTCTGGAATTAGGCCACAGAAATAACTATGGAATAAAAACTTATACCTTGTCAAAAATTCAGCTGGATGTCCACTTAGATAAAGAGAATGAATGGCAGAGAGAGAAGACAGGCAGCAGACAGCTAACTCTGCAGGCTATTTTCAATTACTGAAATATCTCTACTAACAAGTTTTGCAGTTGATTGGAGGTTTTATGTTTCTTTTTTGCTCCTTTGTTGTTGTTTTTAAGTATTGGATATATTTTTATTGGTCAAAATTATTTCAATGTTCCATTGAGTATTACCATGGGTATTTCAACATACATTTTTAAATCAAGTTTTATTTACAGCATGCCATTTTGTTTTAAAATCAGTATGAAGCTTTATTCAAAGACAAATGCAAATAATGAGTTCATACAGCTCTGTCCAAAGTACATTTGCCTTCCACTGTTTTTGTCAAGAGTCACACCAAAATAGGAAAAGTAAAATTTTTTAAAAAAAGCTTTATTCACAACATCCTGTCATAAAGAAGAAACAAAAGACTGTGTAAAAAGTACTCGACAAGACTGATCTCTACAAGTGAAACACTGAATTGTAAATCTTTAAGTTCTAAAAATGTTTTAAAAGACAATCCAGTCTTCTCAAGTCAAACCTGGTAGTCAATTAGTATTTGAAGAGCCGAAGAGCAAGGCATTACAATCATAGTAACTTACATATGTGTAGCTCAATTTGGAAAAGAATATCCAACATAAATTACCTGGTTTGATTCTTGCAACCCTGTAAATACCTACAAATTATGCACGAATTGAGGATAAGGAAACAGGTTATATATTTACCACATTACGCAACTCTGTGCTCTTTGCACTCTATCAGGAAGTGCCACGACATAATAGTTAAGAGAATAAGCTTGGAGTTTATAAAGTTGTGTGAATAGGATTTATAATGAACATTGTATTAAAGAAGTGTAGTAGCTCTCGCATATTTTTGGCCAGAGTTAGAAATCCTTTTTTCACTGTAACTCAGTACACAGACACATAAAGATATATAAATCTATTCCATTAAAACCGAAGTTTCATGAAACAATAATTCTCTCTTCCACTACAAAATGTATGGTTGTCTTTGCTGTTGTTTTTGTTATATTCTATTCTATTTCATGGTTGGTCTGTTTTTTCTTTTCCCTAAACTGGTTGCTATCTAGTGTACTGAATTCAATACTCACCAAATAGGTGGTTACATACAATTTGAAAATGAGCTGATATTTAGCTCAATGCTAGGACCAACCAGTAAATGATAAAATGTTAGTTATAGAAAATATATTTTTAAATTATGTCCCTATAGGTTGGTGGACTCAAAACATTCAAAAGGAATATAATGTTTACCCCTGAAATATTCAGGCAAGACATGTAAACAGCCAAGAGAAACATATACCAACGGAGTCAGTCTCTGAGGCAGAGGCAGGTAAAATCCTGACACCCATGCATTGTTGTCATCATATCATCAGGCTGTAGTGAGGGAGTGGCTAAATATAGTGAGAAATGAATTAAAAATCTTTATCAGGCCCTGCTGAATAAACAGAAGGTTGAGATACACAGTTATACAAATAGAAGTTGTCTGTCAAAAACAGATGTTCTAAAATGGGTCATCCTAGTTAATATAATCATGTGATTAACTGAAAATTTTGGGGGGGCGTCTCATTCCAATCACTGTGGCCACTACTGGTAAGCTTTCCAGCCTTATGAATTACAATTTACCTAGCATAATTACATCTTTGATTATGCTTAGGTAATTCAGCCATCACTCTGAATATCAATTAATTGTTAAAGTATAAAGGTAAGAGATTGAGTTTAAAGTCTACTGATCCCAGGTCATACACTAGGGATTGATTTTTAAAAATCAGTCCCTGAGAGTTTATATGAACATGTCTTTTTCCTATTACATAACCATTTAATAGCAGCAAACAAAGCTTCCAATCAACTTAGTACTACATCTTTATTAATTCTGAAAAATATTTGTCTCTATATCTTCTCTCACTTGGTTTCTTCAAGAAGAGAGACTACTAATTGAGAAGAGTTAAAAATCTACGTTTTGTTTTGCACTGTCTGGGAAATATTTGTTATGAAATCTACGCCCTGTTGCCCAGGATAAGTACAGTGGCATAATCTCAACTCACGACAACCTCCGTTTCCCAGGCTCAAGCGATACTCCTGCCTCAGCCTCCCAGGTAGCTGGTACTACAGGTGTGTGACACTACACCCAGCTAATTTTTGTATTTTTAGTAGAAACAGACTTTCACCACATTGGCCAGGCTGGTCTTGAACTCCTGCACTTGAGTGATTCGACTGCCTCAGCCTCCCAAAGTGCTGGGATTACAGGTGTGAGCCACCACACCCAGCCTGATCATTTTTAAACTGTATTAAGTTTGGAACACTTATTCTTGAAATTGTTCACATACAAGGGAAAGCAGAATTTTTTTCCAGCTACCTGATAAAAGATTTTATATAAGATATACAAAGAGAAATTATATGGAGAAAATCTATTTCACCAAAATAAGTCACTTGGGGACTGTCAGCACTTTGTCATATATTACTGAACTCAAATTGCGTGCACACACCCACACCCTTCCCATTAAAAGGGAAAAAAAAAATACATATACAACATATTCACAATCTGTCAATTTCAAGAACTTTTTTACAATATACCTTAAAATGTAAATATCTTCGTTTTAGACACTACATTTTTGGTGGGCAGAGCCTAACAAAGGCATGTGGAGCATAGGACTTTCCATTTAGCACTACATTAATCTTAAAGGACATTTTTTGGAACATGAAATAGTTTTGTCCTATATAAACAAATATTATAAAGCATACGCTAAAACAACATTCCACTATTTTAACACTGATAGAGATTAAATAATGAAAGAATTTAAAAACACAAGTAAAATAATCAAAAGTAACTTTAGCTAACATATAAATAGTAATAACTGCTTAAGAGTAGCTGATAATTCAGTAGAAAATAATGATAAAAGATCATTAAATCAAAAGTATGAGTGAAGTATTAAAATGAGAAACATGCTTTATATTTAATAATGTATATTTTGTATTTGTTAACAATTTCACATACATACATCCAAAATAAAAATCCATCAAAGTGACAATGTATAGCAGAATTGGAAGAAAATCTACCTACTTTTACTGACATGTTTATTCTTCCAATATTTCTGAATAACTTAAACAATGGGTGTTCTTGTGAGCCACAAGAGGTTTGTTAGTACAAGGATTATGTAGCAATTTACAAGGTATATTTGCTGAAAACCCACCACCTACTGTGTAATATTAGGGAAAGATGGTGTTTAGCATGAAAAATGTACGTAATTCAAAGACATTGAAAAGGTTGCCTTTTACATAGATAGTCCTAGCAGGGCTCTAATTTAACAGGCCTTAAGGAGAGCTTGAAGAGTCCTATCAACAACTAAGACCAAAGAGAGTCATCCTGTGCAGCGGGGAAACTTGAGTTAAACAGAAAAACAGTCTTCTTCTTGGGGACTTATTCTTGAGATTAAGCTCCACAGTATATGCATCAAAAGCCTTCTGACATCAACATTTTGCATCAATGAACCTAAAGTTTTTGTTAACTAAATCCCAACCAGGGAGTTTCAAAATGGACCAGACTTTCTTACCCTAAACTTTTCATTTAGGAAATTGTTATAGAAAGATCCCATAATTAAAGAGGATTATCTTACCGGATCCCTCATATCCTTATCCCAAATTATAAGGCATGGAGTAGTGGGCTGAAACCAGCAGCTCCTGAAAGTCAGTTGCTAAAATGTTCAGGAATTTTGTGGGCCAGTTATTAGTCAAAATCACTATTTAAAATTAAATTCTATAAACTTACAGCTAAATAAATTAAAAACAGAGGTAATAACTCAAAACTTATCACTTTCTAATTATTTTACTATTATTTATGTTTGCAGGTTATTTACTTCTCTTGTATCTGTATGGTGCAAGTACTAAATAAAGGTGTGCCACTATGCATCTCTTCCTAATTTTGTGTTCAGTGATGTCACATTGGTCCTTTGAATTCAGCCACGGTGGCAGTATTTATATCATGGAAACTGGCAAGTGCTAAAACCTGAACTTTGGCCGGCCTCAGTGGCTCATGCCTGTAATCCCAGCACTTTTAGAGGCCAAGGCAGGCGGATCACAAGGTTAGGAGTTCGAGACCAGCCTGACCAACATGGTGAAATCCCATCTCTACTAAAAATACAAAAATTAGCTGAATGTGGTAGCGCACGCCTGTAATCCCAGCTACTCAGGAAGTTGAGGCAGGAGACTCACTTGGACCAGAGGTGAAGGTTGCAGTGAGCCAAGATCGAACCACTGCACTCCAGCCTGGGTGACAGAGCAAGCCTCCCTCTCAGGAAAAAAAAAAAAAACAACAAACCTGAATTTGTTGGCTTTTTGAGAGCTGATTATCAAACATTTACCACCAGCACTATTGCTTCCTTATTTCCCAAGTACATTTTTTGCCCATTCATAAGGATTTTGCCGATTGATGGCCCTCTAATCCAAGAAGCCTAAATAATCACCCAGGAGTGACTACACTTTCTCCTTGTCCTGATGGCACTTCTTATTGTACCTCCCACTCTTAATTATATCTTACTTATCTAGATCTTCTAAATATTCTGTGAGGTCATTAAGTGCAAGGACTTAGTCAACTAAATCATTTTGCCCTCTGTGCTATACACACTGCCTGGCACAGAATAAACATGCATTTACTATTTGATTAACTTTACCAAACTAACATGAAATAAATCAGATAAACTCTGCCATACATATTTTGTTGAACAAAGAGACCACTAGCTCACCAGCCTAACTTTATGTATTTTGTTTTAGAGACAAGGCTCTGTTGCCCAAGCTAGAGTGCAGTGCCCAATCGTCACTCACTGCAGCCTTTAACTACTGAACTCAAACAATCCTCCATCCTCAGCCTCCAAAATAGTTGGGACTATAAGCATGCACCACTATGCCTGGTTATTATTTTTTGTGTGTATGCAGAGATAGGGTCTTGCTATTTTGCCTATCAGCCTAACTTCATTAGGGATAGCAATCAATCCCATAAATGCACAAATCAATGGTTTTTGCCCCAATAAGGTGTTGCCAACAAGACCATATTAATAACTTAGACTGGTATCACCTGTTTTAACAAGCTTTGAAAGATATTAGATTTGACATTTTGTCATAAATGCAAAAATGTACACTGCTCACATAACAGCCAACACTTGATGTAACTATAATACCAATAGATCAGATGACAAAAACAATAAGAGTCTTGACCTAAAAGGACACCTCTTACTCTTTCAAAGCATTAGCCTCTGAAAAGGTAAATGCTGATCTGAAATCCTCCCCTTCTCTCCCTCATACCCTTTACTTGACTACGTTTGAAAGCAACAGGAAACACTCTTAACAAAATTATATGCTTTTCTAAAATGTGTTGGCAACTGGAAGAAGTCTGTAGTATAATTGTCAATGAGCAAGGAGCAAGAATAGAGTACTTTCAGCCAATAGTGTGCCAAATTGTGAACAAACCATGGAGAGAGTCCAGGAAAGATCTCAAGTGGATACTTGAGTGAACAGTACGTAACTGAGAAATTCAAAGGATTGCCCTACAGACTCCTGAACCTAAATTAAAGGTAAAAACAACAGCCCTCAAAGCAATTCGAAAGCTTCACCTGGCATCTGTATTCCTGATAAGAATTAGCCAGGAAAGGGCACAATATACCTTGCAAAATCTGAAACATTGCCTGAGGAGTAAGCAATCAGAGCACCTGAGTGCTTCTAAAGATATCTGCTCTCACCTTTCTTGGTTGTGGGTTTGTCCAATACCCTAGTGCAAATAGACTGAAAGCCAGAACCTGAATCACACCGGTTAGAGTTATGTTTTCTTGTGTACATTAATTATATTTAAGTACACTACTATCTAGTCTTTTCATTATATAGATCTCCCATTCTCAGTTAATCATTTTCTGATTCACTATCTTTTAGGTATCATTGTGACAAACATATGTAGCCGTCCACTTTCCAAATAATAAGTGAGTCATGATTCTGAGTCTAGGACATGCAACTATATACATCCCTACTTTTAGAACTTTTTCGTATTTTAATTTAGATACGCCACAGAAGTTTGAAGTTTCGTTAATGCTCTTTTTTATTAAGACTGAATCTGTCAAACAGTATACCAAAATGATAATAATTTAAGTAATTTACTTTTTAAATGGAAATGAGTTTGTGAAGACAGGGGCTACCGCCACAATCACAAAGAAGACCTAGGCTATTAGGAGCACCCAGTCAGAACACAAAGTTACAAATATTGCAAAGACATTTTTCTCAGTGAGATTCAAGCCTGCAGTGCAAAGAGCTTCTCTGGTAAGAAAGTTAACAGGGATTTCTAATATCTGAAGTGCAAATATTTTCACAAGTGTAACCCAAGGAAAAGAGAAGTTGCTGTCAATTAAAGCTAGAAAAGATATTGTTAAAAAAGATAGAAAAATAAAAGAAATCTAAAGCTTGAATCAAATATAAAATCCTTCTCAAAGTTTAGAAAGGCTTTCTTCTGTGTTGACAGGCCAAAGAGCAATTCTGCAAATAAGCTAGTAATTGTCAAAACTTTAGCCAGACCTTTCCACCATGTGCCAGGACTAAGTGGCTTTACCCAGAGGACAGCAGCTTGAAAAAGTCTTGGGGTTAAAATAGATTTGAAACTACCTCATTGCTTTGTGAACTAAGAAAAATTAAATAGCTAGGCAACCTTAACAATGAAAAAGAAAAAATGTTATATAGAGTTCATAGATAAACACATGTTCTAAAAGCCAGTGCATTTGTTTAGCATATGTGTCAAATGCAAACAGAAGCAATAGTGATATCTTTCTCATTCTACAACCTTTGGGGAAACAACATACCAACATTCTTAGGCATTAAAGAGATCCCTCTTATCTTGTTGATTAATTCTAATTCTCATTTGTAAATTTGGGTGCTGCTCCCAGATAGGACATAATACTTACTGGGATGGGCACGGCTCCAAGTGGCAGAGATATCACTCCTCCACTTTCTGGTCAATTCTTACTTTAATCATATTCCCAATTTAGAGTTTTCCTATTTTATCACACGAGATTAAATTGTTCTAAAAGATTAGCAATTCCTTCTACGCCAAAACTTCCCACCTCCCCCAACCTGACTAGAGAATTTTAAATGCATTTTCCAAAGATGTTGGGTAGAGGTTTTTATACACGGCAAGACCCTGATCTATACAAAAAAAAATTTTTTTTTAATTAGCCAGGTGTGGTGCCGCACACCTGTGGTCCCAGCTACTCTGAGGGCTGAGGCAGGAGGATTGCTTGAGCCCAGGAGGTTGAGGCTGCAGGGAGCTATGTTCACACCACTGCGTGTGAACATATCTAGCCTTGATAATAGCAAAACTGTCTCAAAAAAAAAAGGTTATCATAACCTCTAACATAAAAAAAGAATAAATTTGCCTCTTGTTTTCATAAACACTGGATTATTTTCTACAAAGTGATGCTTGTGGTTTTTGTTCATCAGCATATTGAGTTGATTTACTTCGGGCATCCTATTATCTATTCCTTGGTGGTTTTATTTTAAAGTAAAAGATAATGAATGTAGTTAGAAATTTTAAAAGATAACAGCATGAAATTAGATATTCTACAAACATTGGCAATTTCATTAACAATAACAACTAAATGAACTAAAACTAAACTAACTAAAATGAACAAATTTTATTTGTGTTAGGTACTCATTTAAGCACTGTAACTCAATATTCCTCAAAACTGATATCTGGAATAGGTACTTTCCCATTTTGAAGACATGGAAACTAAAGGAAAGTGGTCAGATCATGCAGTAAGAAAATGTTGAAATGTATATTCACTCAAGCAGTCAAGTTCCAATGTCCACACTCTTAAATACTATGCTATATATTATGTGTGGAGATCAGTATTTCATAAGTATTCTCTTGCTTAAACATAAAATGGTCACAAAATATTACTGACTCAACTAACACAAAATAGTTTTTTAAATTTCTGTTTTTGAACTTGAGTATATGTAATTTGGCAATTTTAATTTCGCTTAGAAAAAATTTACACTTCTCCAAAATTGCTTTTCTCTCCTTTTCACATACTAGAGGCCATGTGGACCTCCTTTAAAACAGAAGTTCAAAATCCCCATTTCCTGGCAAGACAGTGAGTATACTGAAATAACTACTGCTGTCTCCTTCATAATGAATGACCAAAAAGTGCCTTATGTGATGCAGGTGTCAGGATCCAGGTGCCAGGGCAATTAGGTGAAGGTCACAGCCCACCCTCATTCCTGGCTGCTGGGACTAGGAGGCCATTGTCCTCCCTCTCTTGTGGCTGCCCACTACACAGGGCAATACGCTACAGAAGCAACAGCGGAGAGTGGCAGATCAAAGTCCAGGCAACAGTGGCAGTTCATAAGCAGCTGAAGGTCAGAGCAAATATGATTCCGCAGCCAAACAACCAATGATTCTGCACATGAAAGCTCAGGTTGTAAATGCACATTGACATACACTGTAGTCTAAGAAGCTGTCCACCAATCTTCCTTATCCTGCTTCCAGGAGAGTTAGTGATAGCGAACCTCCAGAAAACCAATGTGCTCTCTCCTCTGCCTGACTTTGTTTACATTTCAGATTACTCAACTTTCAGGAAATTCCACCTGCTGGAATTTTACTGTCATTGTGGCAATGTTTTTGTAATTCTTTTTTGTTAGCCTTTTACTTGTTTGGGTAGTTTCAAGAATATGGAAAGACTACTGATGTACTGGAATTATCCTAGGCAAGTTCCGAAGTGAATCAGCAAACTGTGAGACAGAGAGAGCTTTGAGATTTGCCACATCTCAGCAGTATGGTCAGTTACAAAATATATGGTCAGCTACAAAAAAAACCCCAAGCTTCACTTGTGAATCACTAGATGTGGGCAGCTATGCAAAGATTACTGTGTTTTAAAAGTCATTAACATTATAAATACTTCACAGGCACTGGGACAAGGTCTGGCTTACTTGCCAGCATACCCAGCACCTGGCACACCATGGGCACATAGGAAGGTGCTCAAAGATACACAGAGTGAAAGAATAAATGAAGGGATATAAACCTCATCAGAATCATGCTCTCAAAAACTAGGCAGAACAGCTCATACTGCAAGAGCATGTTCTAGCCCTTCATGAAAAATTTTAAAAGGAAAAAAGTACACACACAACTTTCTGTATGTGTGATATATAAGTACTTAAAACATACTTACATTTCTTTAATAACTTATTTTATAATCACATAATCTATATTGAATATCTGGAGGAAATGCAAATACAGTAGGACCCCCTTATCCACAGTTTCACTTTCTGTGGTTTCAGTTGCCCGTGGTCAACTGTGATCCAAAACTATTAAGTGAAAATTTTCAGTCAGGGTGTTGTGGCTCACACCTGTAAACCCAGAACTTTGGGAGACCAAGACAGGTGGCTTACTTGAGGTAAGGAGTTCAAGACAGCCTGGCAAACATGGCAAAACTCCAACTCTACTAAAAAACACAAAAATTAGCCAGGCATGGTGGAGGCAGGTGCCTGTAATCCCAGCTTCTTGGGAGGCTAGGGCGGGAGAATCACTTGAACCCGGGAGACAGAGGTTAAAGTGAGCCAAGATCATGCCACTGCACTCCAGCCTGGGCAACAAGAGCGAAACTTCATCTCAAAAAAAAAAAAGAGAGAGAAAAAATTTTAGAAATAAACAACTTTCAAATTACACACCGTTCTGAGTAGCTTGATGAAATCTCATGCTGTCTCACTCCATCCTACCCAGGACATGAATCATCCCTTTGTCTATTGTGTCCATACTGTACAGTCCACTTGCCTGTTAGTCACTCAGTAGCCATTTCCATTATCAGATTGAAACAACATAGTATAGTGTATATAAGGGTGGGTTCTATATGAGTTTCAGACATCTACTGGGCACCTTGGAATGTATCCCCCACAGATATGGGAGGGCTACTGAACTATTTGGTAGCATTGAAGTTTATTTATACATATATAGGAAATATATATATGTGAAAAAAATTGGGGGGACTGCACTTCATAATACATGATTGCAGAATCACCCATTATTCACAAGAACCCTGCTCACTCTTCTTTATTATACCACTTCTCCAACATCAAATCCACTAGCACTAACATGTGATTAAGACAGCCTGGGTAAATCTCTCATTAGGAGAGGAGGTAGCTAGGCAAGCAGCTGCTACTTCTCTACATTTTACTCATTATTCAATACCCCAAGATATTTCTTATAACAACTCTTCCTAATATCCCGTGTTGCTCAGAGATTCATAATAAAGTTAGGGAGCAGAGGTTAGAGGATCAAAATTATAAATAAAATCACCATCATCTCTTGCGGTTTTCAAAAATAGTATAGTTAGTAAGTTTTATTTGTCTGTGTCAAATATACCACTTTCCCCAACATTTTTTCCTTTTTCTTTCTTTTTTCTGAGATGGAGTTTTGCTCGTTACCCAGGCTGGAGTGCAGTGGCGCACAATCTTGGCTCACTGTAACCTCCGCCTCCTGGGTTCAAGCAATTCTCTTGCCTTAAACATGCAACTATTTGAAGCATTTATTGTTTTCATTTCCATTCTTCAGCATATAAGCTTTTTGTGCCTTCAGCAATACTTTCCTTATCGCCAAAGTTTCTATTCCTAACAAAATTTACATTTTTATGGTAGTTTACAAATATAAAATTACTTTCACATATATTATTCATTTTCACCTTAAAAGTGTCTGGTTCAGTAGACTAGACAAGGCATTAAAATCATTCTTCATTGTAATGGTCCCATTTTGGTGATAAAGAAATGAGGGATCAAGAAGGACTCCTCCCAAATCTCAGAAAGTGACAGAGCTTAAGACTGGAACACAAGACCTCCTGTAGCAAGGCCAATGTTCTGTTCATTAAATAGCCTCCTGCATAGATCTCCAAAGGCTTTAGCTCTGAAGTAGGTTGCTGCCAGCCCCTTCATCTCATGCATTTATTTCTTGAGCATTTAAGTGTTGGTTTACACAAAAGGGCATAATGAGTCAACACGAGATAGCAATCTGCTCCAACGGACCATGTAGTTAGGGCAAATTATTACAAACTTCATCATTTAGGACTGACAGTCATCACATAAAATATAAATAAGAAAAGGAAAGAGTCATGCCAATAGCAGGCAGTAAACGGAAGAAAACAATACTATAATAAGTTATTTGTGATAATAGACAAAAGTGTATGAAAACAAGCCTCCAGTGACAGAGCGAAGCGTGATGAAGTTAGTAAACCTTCCTCCTCAACCACTGTCTTCACCCCTATGTGCCAGGCCACCTGCTCTGGCCATAGAAGGGCTATTATGGACCTTAAAAGTGCCTGGGGACTTTTCTCTGGCCTCAACTGGCACAGCCATGGTCTTCAGTCAAATCCACTAGCACTAACATTTGATTAAGACAGCCTGTGTAAATCTCTCATTAGGAGAGGAGGTAGCTAGGCAAACAGCTGCTACTTCTGTACATTTTATTCATTATTCAATACCCCAAAATATTCTTATAGCAACTCGTCCTAATATCCCATGTTGCTCAGAGATACATGATAAAGTTAGGGAGCAGAGGTTAGAAGATCAAAACTATAAATAAAATCACCATCATCTCTTGTGGTTTTCAAAAATAGTAGAGTTAGTAAGTTTCATTTGTCTGTGTCAATATCATTTACCATAGCTTACCTTATCCTTTATTTTATATTAAAAATAAATAAATGCATATATGCAAACAGCTACACATGCATACATGTATAAATTCTGTCATGATATCTGAAAACCAAGCAGTTATCTAAGATGGTCTCTTACATTCACAGACATATTATCAAGTTCTATTCAGATTACTATTCTAATCAAATACAATCATTAAATCAGGTTTATATTTGGAAACATTGTTCCAGAAATTTGGAATATAATCCAAAATATTTTTTAATCTTAAATAATAATTAAGATTACTGTTAAGGAAGATATCTATTTTATATATATAGTAAATTATATATATATATATATAATTTATATTCATTAAAATCTTTAATTTGAGCTCAAGTTCTTCCTACCTGTGTGACTTTGAGCAAGTTATGTCAAATGAAGGGGTCATTAATTTCTAAAGTCTTTTATAACACCAAATTCTATGACTTTTTAATGTCAGACTAATTAAATACTGAGGCAAGGAAAATAAAATAATGGAAATAAGATAAATTCATGCTTTAAAGTAGTCCTTAAAAGGAAAGCCAATAAATAAATACTCCCAAATTATGAACAGGTGATCTGTAAATGTATACAAGCCTGCCAGAAACAAATTGCCTCTTTCCTCTCTTTCTCTTCTGCCCCTTGCCACTTAGAGATCACCTAGTGGTCCACAACAGAGAATTATCTGATCCCACTCTCTCCTCCCCACCATCTCCCATCTTCTTTCTTCCTCATCAGAAAGATTATAAACTTTGGGCTAAGCCAATCAGCACACTAACTTCCCCTCAGTCAGAGTCTTCGATTCAATGGTTGGATACATAATCTACTACTGGATTCAATCACTGTAAACCTTAGAGCCTTATCAGGTGCAACCAGCAGATAATTCACATTTCCTTAAGGGATTTGAACCTGGGATCTTGTTGGGTGGGGGCTGCCATAGCCATCATGCCTCTATATGGCCTGAGAAGCTCCTGGAATACGCTAGAGCTAAATTGAGCAGGCAGAGAAACATCATGTCTCAGTGGAATTGTGTCAATGTCTGAATCAAGCTCCATCTGAATTGTAGTTAGGGGAGACAAATAAATTCACCTTTTGTTGCAACCAGTTTGGGTTACATTTTCTGTCAAGATGCAACCAAAAATAATGTCCACTCTCTAAACATTTGTGTACATTCATTAACGAATCTTGACTCTACCAGTGACTCACAGAGCCACTTGGGACAAGTTAGTACTTAACCCCTCTAGGCCTTAGTTTATAAAATAGAGATGATCTTCATCTTAAAGGATATTGTGAGGATTTAAAATTATGTTAAAACATTGATCACAGGGCCTGGCAGGTCATGGGCTCTTAGTAAATGGCAGCTCATAAAAATTGCTGTTTTTGCAATTATCTTGGGAAAAGCTCTCTTCTCCAACATATAAGAGAATAAATGAATCTAATTATTGCTCATAAGAATATAAGCAGGACTAGTAAAAAAGATGAGTTCTAGAATTTGGAGTAAAACCAATAAAAGTAACTGTAAAGTTCTTGAAGATATATGAAAGTACCCTTTCAGAGTCTCTCTATTACTTCTTCTCTAACAGTGATCAGGCTCCTATTAAATCTCTTTCTTTAAACATCAGTTTCTAAATTAAGTAAATATGGAAATCATAGTGATTTACAGTTTATTTCAATAAATTATGTGTTTTATATTTAAGACAATATAGATTGGGCAGACCTTTATTTACAGTATCAAAAATGTAGAGAATGTTGCTATTATCCCAAACTCCAGCTTCTGATACAGCCAACTGTAATGAGTTAACATTAATTTTTACTTGTTTTTTATTGGTCTCTGCCATAACCATGTCATTATGCCAGTATTTTCTGAATCACTAGTGAATGGCAAAAACAAATATAGCAGTTGTGATTTAATCAGAGGCATCACTGTTGAAACAGCTAGCACAAGTAGACACATTTAGAATAGTAAATGGATAACAAAAACACTTACAGGCTCATTAATAAGAAGGCAATTAGGTCTTCTGGGAAAATTCATTTTCTAAAAGAATGCTAAAGCAAGCTATAAAATGCAAGTAAAATTGTGTTTTGACATGAATAGTATACACTGTCTATTACATCATAATTTTTCTCTTGAGAAAACTGACAAGAATCTCTGTTCTTAAAAATGAGCACAAAAAATACTAAAAAGAACACCAGTTATATTTAATGCACTCTACCTACTAACTCTCATTCATTAAATTTGACTGTCCTATAAATGAGCTCCTTATTACAAAGATCTTAAATTACATTTAGATGAAAAAGAGAATTATAAAGCAAGAGACTGCTACTAGTAATATCAGAGGGAATAGTATTTCCTGTATCAACATAACATTATGCTAAAAATGATTTGCATATAGCATGTTTGGTTCCTTAAAGAGTATGTTTATCTTTAAATATTCTTACATAAAATATTCATAATCAAAACTATTTAGTCTTATTAGTCACAAAAATTTTTTTTCAAAATTGTCTGAGTATTATATTAAATAACTCATAGTACTGTTGTCTTGATGTGTCTTAAATGTTAAATGATAATCAAGTAAATATTGATCAGAAATATAAATCCAGGGCTGGGCATGGTGGCTCACACCTGTAATTCCAGTACTTTGTAAGACTGAAGCAGGAACATTGCTTCAACTCAGGAGCTCAAGACCAGCTATGGTCAAATTCCCTCTCTACTAAAACAACAAAAATTAGCTTAGCATGGTGGTACGCCTATAACCCCAGCTATTTGGAAGGCTGAGGAAGGAGAATGTCTTGAACCCAGGAGGTGGAAGTTGCAGTGAGCGGAGATCGTGCCACTGCACTCCAACGTGGGTGACAGGGCGAGACTCCATCTCAAAAAAAGAGAAAAAGGAAATACAAATCCAAGGAAATGTGTTTCATGTTATAATTACTCCTTTTGCAATACTCTTGAAATTCTATAGTAAAGTCCATATGACAGTCTTTTTAAGCTGAGCTTTCTTTGTCCTAGAGCAGTGTTTCTCAGAATTAAATGTTCCATCAAATCACCTGAGGATTTCATTAAAATGCAGATTCTGATTCAATAGATCTGGGGTGGCTCTGATAAATGATCACAGATCATTACAAGTTTCCAGATGATGCTAATTATATTGTCCATAAACCACAAAATCCCAGGATGTCTTGCAGTGAAGCATCCAATGACCACAAAGCAATCAGGCATCAATCCCTGGGTGGCTGATGTCCTCACTTTCTAGTGAGGACCCTATCAAGCCTTCCTCTCTACTCTTAAATTTACTGAATGACCTAAGAAAATTCACATCAAGGAAATGTTGCCAGTCTGCCACTTAAGCAGCTGCTAGATCACCTCCACTGTCCAACAAGGATTACGGGAATTTCTGTGGCTGGTCAGCTGCTGCCTCGAACAGTACTTGGAGAATCAGTCCATGAGCAGCTGGTTAAGGAACAAGCTGCAATGGGAAGGGTTTATATAAATAGATATCAATCTAGAGAAAGATTTATTAATTTATCCTTAAAAGTATAACAGTATAGTATAGTATACAGTATAGTATAGAATGTTTACAGCTTATTTTCCGCTTGTTTCTCCATCTATGAAACAAAGTAATGATCTGTTTCACTACTCTTTCCAAAAATTTAAGTATCAAGTTTTGATACCATCTCTAGATGCCCTTACCTTCTTTCTAACCTAAACCTTCCTACAACCAAGTCCTAGTATTGTTAAAATGTGTGTGTGTGTGTGTGTGTGTTTTCATACAAAGAACTGCACACTTACATCTTTTACCTTTCCCAATGAAATAAACACAAACAATAACTCCACTATACACTATTTTATTTAGCCTTATTTCTGAATTCCCCTTATTAAAACAATTCCTAGAATGACGCCTGTTGGAGGATTCAGCCAGCACTGTCCTGTTCATCATTTTCATTATCAGAGCTCACTAATCATATCAAGTGGAAACACAGATATTCCATTTAGGACAACTTAATTTGATCCTAAAACAACTCTAAGTGACAAAATAATCCACTTGTAATTTTTATGGATTATCAACACACAAAGGAGAATGCCAAAAAATTCAACCACAGTTAAGTGGGGAAATGGCAATGTTCCACGAGAGGATCAATGTGATCCTTAGATCCCAGGCCCAGTGTTTTCCCAGAACCTCAACAATCTAAAACAACCTCACAAAACGCAGTTTTAAAATTGCATACACTTAGTTTTCATTATTAAAATATTAAATACAGATCAAAAGAATTAACACAAGAATACCAAAAAAAAAAATCTCCTACGATGGAATATTCATGAAACTTTAAAAACCTTTTATGTGAAACTATGTTTCTGTAGGAATATTTTCACAAAATACATTTGCACTAACGTGGAGTGTGAAGTTAATAAACTATTCAGAGTTCACACTGATATCAAACATTCAAACATAACATTTTTTAAGTTTTCCAAAGCATAGTTGCATGTAACTTAGCTCACTTACCTCAAAATATCAAGCAATGTGGTTCTGAAATTGCCTACCCCTATTTACAAAAGGGAACAAAGACTTTCAGAGACAGACAGGCACAACAAATGAACATTCTGTGACATTAAAAGATTAGTTCATGGATATGCAAGTTTGCTTTTTGCTTCAATTGAAATAAAAATTAGCCCGATTAATGTATTCTTCACAGACTTTGTTATCAAATACTGTTTTAAGACCTATCATGAATTGGTGTCTTGTACTTTTTTTATTCAGTACTATGACAAACAGCATGAGTTTTGATTAAAAAAATAAGTCACGTTCAAAAGCAATTACAACCTTTTTAGGCAAAAAGAAACACCATTTGATAAAGGAACACAGACTAGATACATATGATCAAAGCATAAAGACTGCGAGAAATACACAGAGGGAAATTTTTACATTGACAGAATAAGAAGTAAATGTGTTTGGGCAAAGGCAAAGGCTGATTCCAATAAACAAGTCAAAAATAGGACTTTTTTCCTTCTCTGAAAATTAAGTAAAAGATCAAAGACACACACACACACACACACACATACACAGAGAATCCCTGTGTTCGTTTTGTCTTTAAGAAGAATCTGTAAACTCTCTTGATGCTTCCTGCTCTCAATCTTTTTGCATCTCTCTTCCTGCCCTCCATGAAGAGCAAGTAGGGGAAATGGGAGCAGCATAGAACACTATTTAGCATGATTTACACTGTCTTTAATACCAGTTTGAGTAGACCTGGAACACTGTGCTTTAAAAATATTAGTAGCCAATATACTTTTTCTATATGAAATCATACCACATAAATTAAATATTCCCTTAAAGGCCAGAAAAACCTGTAACAAACCATCATTGCAAGAAATATGAGATTTGGTGGGAATGTTGGCATTAGCTTTGGTTAGTGCATGAGTCACATTTCCAGTTTTTAAGGACATGTACAGCACTAAAATATATTTGGCAAAAACAAAAGGGCTGCGATCTTGTGTATATGTATGTGGGGGCTCTGTTTTTGCTAAAGAAGAGTAGGAGGGAGTGTTGGAGAGGGGCAGAGTGGCAGAGGGGTTGATTCATTTTTCAAATTCACATTTATGAACACAGAGAAGAGCTGTCAGCAGCTCACTTGCCAATGTTCAAACAGCAGCCAGACTCGCCTCTTCCCGTCTGGGTAGGCCAGACACAGAACTACATCTCTTGATTTGGGAAAATCAAGAGTCAGATATAAGGGGACTAGAGAGAGAAAAATCAGTCCTGGAAATGTCCAGCTACATATGATAGCTAGTGATTAGAATGTGGAGTTTTAATGAATCGAGGCACTGAGGGATATTTAGCCAATCAAAACAAAGAAAACTAACAGGCAAACCTTAAAGCAAGCTTCCTAGTAGGTAATAAGTATAAGAGAAATTAATTTCACATAAAGAGACAACAAGGAGTCAGACACCAGGCAAGTGGTGCTGCTGAGATGAGTTCCAGGGTCCTAAGGATCAAGTGAGTGCACATCAACAGGGTGACACGTTAGGAACTATAGACAAAGCAGGATTTCAAGCTGTACTTCCAGGCTCCTATCATACAAGAGAAACAATAGTCCCTCTCTAGGTCAATGATAAGACTGCATCTAAAGAGCCACATATTATTCTCAACACAGAGTTGAAAAGGCTGAACCAATAGTTATATAAACAGCTAACGAAACTGACTAAAAATATTTTTTTCTGTAGTTAGAATACTAGGAATGTTAATAGTGACTCTTCCACAGGTTTAACTCAAGTAAGGATTTATATGAGGTAAGTTAAAAAATTTAAGAATAATCTATCATTGTGCTGACAAAATTATGGCCTGGCCAATCTAGTATGTTTATGTTTAACAATCATTAAAATGAATGACTGGCTCAATGAAAACACACACACACACACACACACACACACACACACACAAATCCTGAACAGCCTGTACTTACTGGGGAGAGAATTTGGAGCAGTAAAAAGCCGAAACTAAGGCACTTAATGATGATTACACTCCAAATAGCTGCACAATGCTTTACAATTTACAGTGCTTGTTCCCATAAATTACTTCATTTAATCATAAAAACCATGTGTAAAGGTCAAGATTGGTATTATTATCCCCATTTTACAGATGAGAAAGCTGAGTTTCCAAGTCACCTTACCTGCATCTGGTTTCATCAGTCATCTAAGTCCTTCTACAGACAACTTTCTTACATTACGACATCAAGAGATCATAGCTATATAACCCAGTGAATAAATCTTAATACCTCTTTATTCTTCTATGCTTTGGTTTCCCCAGATATGACATGGCTGTCATTTTAAGTGAGAGATTAAACTGAAAGAATATATGAGTTGAGATTTATAGAAAGTTCTGGTTTTAAAGAGGCTCACCATGCAGCAGTTTTACACTTTAACTGCAAAAGCTAAGAAAAAAGTCACGATAATGAAAACACTCTTACATTTTTGGTTTAAACAAAGCAGACTGATATGTATATGACATATCGAAGTCCTAACAATGCTCTGCCTTTCAAAATTTGCTTTTGAAGCTTATTACATTAGAAACCACATGATAATATCGGAAAGTAAACTGACCTTAATGGGTATGATTTGAAAGACATATTTAACAAGGTATTTTTAAATTCTCAACATGAATTTGTCTTGGACTTTTAAAGTGTGCTTATTTAATTTTTCAAAAAGAATAAAAGTTCACTATTTAAAGTAAAATATAAGAAAAACCAGCAATATAGAATACACCTCCAATCTCCAATGCATCTCTGTCTGCAACAAATCTGACTGCCATAGAATTTTATGACAATAAAATATCAAATGATTTATGATAGCCAGAAAAAGGAAGTATTTACAAAACAGACTTATAATTTGTGGAGAAAGGCAAATCTACAATCTGACTTTAAACTCTGAGAATAAAAGACATTCATTTCTGGGCATATATTTCTAAAGGGCAAAATCTTGAGATACAATCCTGTGATTACTACAGTTTTTAGGACTGCACATTTTATTAATTAAATATAAAAAATGTCAAGTTATCCTTTGTCACTAAAGAAAAGCCAGGCATATTTAAAGTACTTAGAACTAGGTATCTAAGAACACAATTGTTTATTGTATATATCTAAACTCCAAGTATCAGAAAAGCTCATCTGCACATCCAGCTGGAGGAAATGTAATATTTACTTCTTAATTAAAGGTAAATACCATTTAAAAAGAGAAAAGGAAAAGTTTCTTTACTGCTGAAAATATATCCATCAGCTGCTGAGACATTAATAGCTGTAACTCTTGAATGCATGTAAGTTTAATCATGCAACTGGTAGAGTTCAAACTTTCAATTAACAAACTACAAGCCTTTTCAAGCGTAGGCTCTCCGTGCAGTGACAAACACTGTGCAGAAATCAATACTCACTCCAACTTGCCCGCATATAATGAGTTACATCAAGCACGGTTTCAATACTAACGGGCATTATATGTCAGAGATGCCTGCAGTAATGCTTACTCCAGAAAGAATTCAATTAAACCATCGGATCATTCCTTGCATAGAGTTGTTACCGTCTGCATACATCACCTATACACAGGGCTTTTCCTCTGCATGCTGCCATTTCATAATCTCTGCCTGAACGTACGACACATGATGCCACCTGAAATCTGTTGTTTAACTCCCTTTACTGAGTTCTAAAGGGGGCGGAAGTAGGAGGGCAACGGAAGGGAAATAAACGATTACTCCCGAAAACAATTTGAGTTTATTTCCAGGAAACAGGGCGGCCACAACAACGTGAGAAACCGTCAGGTACAAAGTAAGTTCTTTGCGTCCTGCGGCTTCAGCCAGGAGCGCGGCTGTCGCTTTTCCCGTCTTCTCCATCACCCTGTGGCCACCGCGAACCCCAGCAGCAGATGCGCTTGCCAGCCGAGCTGAGCTGGATAGGTTGGCCAGAAAAGTTGTCAGGACTGGCGGGAGGTAGACGAGTGCTCGGGAGCCCGCTCCCCAGCGTCCACCTGGTGAAACTTCAGAGCCCCCAGAGGAGAGAACGAAAGAAGTAACCAACCTACAAGAAGGATAACAAAACTGGAGGGGAACAGAGGGCGGGGGCCGAACCGGGAGAGCTGGGGTTCACGGACTTCTCTGAGCGGCTTGGCCGAGAACCCCACGAGCTACTGCGAGACCGCTCCACCTCCCTCCTTTGGGGTTCCCCGGCGGAAGGCAGTCATTTACAGCCCGCTTCCAGCCCCAGGCCGGATCTGGGGACTGCGGGGCCAGCCTGGCGGTGGCTTTGCCTGAGGGGCGGGCTCCCACGCGCTGATCACGTTTCCTCCCCCGGGCGCCCAGACCTCGATGCCCAGGACCGCGCGGCATGGGTCCTTAGAACCGCGTTTCAACACATCTCACCGGGCTCCGCCAACACACCCAGGAACAAGCTCCAAGCAGTGCCCGAGCGCACAGGGCAAGCCCGGGAGCAACCCAGCTCTGGGGGAGGAGAAAGGGGACTCGGGGAGGGACCGGGAAGTAGTTAGACAATAGTCAACTAAGGGAGGTTATTCCCGGGACAAAAAGCACCTGGCAAAGCGCGCTGAGGTCAGTCCCTTCGGATCTCCACATTTCTGACAATGGCTTCCCAGGGAATTTGTTTAAACACCCAAGTGGCAGACAGCAACAAGCCGCACCACAAGCAACAGAGTAGCCGTCACCGGAGTCGAAACTACTTTTTCTCTCTTCCCCACTAGCCCGGCGCAGGCCAGGCGAGACGCCGAGGCCAGCAGGTCCCCACACTCTCCGGCTCGACAGGGCCAACCTGCGCCCCGAGCGAGCTTCGGAGAGGAACAATCGTGCCCCGCGTCCCACCTGAGAGGAACTCTGGGGACAGCCCTCCCTCTACCATGTGTCCCCCACCCCCGGACCGCGAGAGCTCCCCCC
>PVKP010016491.1:0-48050 GCA_004027715.1 Plecturocebus donacophilus
CCTTTCTTCTGGTTGGTCAATTCGGCTGTTGAAACTTGTGCATGCTTCGCGAAGTTCTCGTGTTGTGTTTTTCAGCTCCATCAATTCACTTATATTCTTCTCTAAGTTGTTCATTCTCATTAGCATTTTGTTAAATCTTCTTTCAGGGTTCTTAGTTTCTTTGCATTGGGTTAGAACATGTTCATTTAGCTCACAGAAATTTCTTATTATCCACCTTCTGAAGCCTGATTCTGTGAGTTCATCACACTCATCCTCCATCAAGCCTTGTTCTCTTGCTGATGAGGAGCTGCGATCCCCTGTAGGAGGAGAGGCATTCTGATTTTGGGTGTTCTCAGCCTTTTTGCACTGATTTCTTTCCATTTTTGTGGATTTATCCACCTGTCGTCTTTGTAATTGCCAACTTTCAGATTGGGTCTCTGAGTGGACGTCCGGCTTGTTGGTGAAGTTTTTTCTGTTTCTTAGTTTTCCTTCAGCGGACGCCCCTTCTCCACAGAGCTGGGCCTTCCCGGGTTCAGCTGTGCTTGCTGTGCTTCCTGGGTTCAGCTGTGCTTGCTCTCAGTCTTCAGCGCTTCCAATTGCTGTTCTCCTTGTGGGGATGGGACCAGCAGAGCCCGACTAAAAGGGCATCCAGTCTCGTATACTCCGCATT
The DNA here is from genome assembly GCA_004027715.1 of Plecturocebus donacophilus. NCBI lineage: Eukaryota > Metazoa > Chordata > Mammalia > Primates > Pitheciidae > Plecturocebus > Plecturocebus donacophilus. The sequence goes on from PVKP010016491.1 coordinate 650, forward strand.
GAGAAGTGCCACGCCTGCGCCGGAGTGCCAGCAAAACAGCTGCAATGGCCAAAAGAGTCGTGCTGGCGACCCGTGTGGCTCCTTCGCCGGGAATCTCCCAGTTTGTGGGCATCAAAAATTCTTCTGCAATTGCGGCATCCACTCAGTCTCTGCGGTTTCACTGGGAGCTACAATCCTGAGCTGCTGCTATGCGACCATCTTAGATCTCTCTCGGAAATAGGCTTTACCTACTTGTCAGTGAAGATTTTGAGAAGTTTGGTTGGTTCAAGCATAGGAAAGCTAAAAGTACTTTTCCTAGATTGGACGACATTAAATACTAGTTAAATGCGATATGTGAAAGCAGTGGAGACTTGGTTGGAATTTTGCTGTCAGATGGTTAAATCATGAATGTTATATTGAAATGTATTGAGCTGATTGCTTAGGTCAAGGATTATTTTCAAAGATTCAAATCCAAGACCGAGTGCGGTGCCTCACGCCCACAATGCCAGCACTTTGGGAGGCTGAGGTGGGTGGATCGCAAGGTCCAGAGATCGAGACCATCCTGGTTAACATGGTGAAACTCCGTCTCAACTAAAAATATAAAAATTAGCTGGGGATGGTGGCGCACGCCTGTAGTCCCAGCTACTCGGGAGGCTGAGGCAAGAGAATTGCGTGAACCCAGGAGGTGGAGGTTGCCGTGAGCCGAGATTGCGCCATTGCACTCCAGCCTGGGTAACAAGAGCGAAACTCCGTCTCAAAAGAAAAAAAAAAAAAGATTCAAATCCAAGAAACCTAACTTTGCATATAGCCCAGACCCTTTGGTGGCTTCTATGATATCTTTTCCCACATGAAATTACAAGATCAATAAGTTTTTTTTCAAAGATATATAGGCATTAAGACTTTGACTGGTTGTGAAGTTAAGTGAACTACATGTAGAAAACCTTTTTTTTTTTATTTTGCTAACTGAATTTCTGATTTTGAAAATCTTTTGGGCATAGTGGCTCACACCTTGATTGATTGATTGATCGATTGATTGGAAACAGGGTCTCACTCTGTCACCCAGGCTGGAGTGCAGTGGTGTAATCATGGCTTACCAAAACCTTGACCTCCTGGGCTCAAGTGATCCTCCTGCCTTGGCCTCCCAAAGTGGTAGGATTATCGGCATGAGCCACCGTGCCTGGCCAAGCTCATGCCTACAAACACTTTGGGAAGCCAAGGCAGGAGGATCCCTTGAGCCCAGGAGTTTGCAATGAGCCTGGGCAACAAAGTGAGACCCCATCTCTACAAAAAATAAAAAAATCAGCCAGGCCTTGTAGTCCCAGTTACTTGGGAGGCTGAGGTGGAAGGATTGCTTAAGCCCAGGAGTTTGAGGCTATAGTGAGCTATGATCACACCACTGCACTCTAAACTGGGCAACATAGCAAGACCCTGTCTCCAGTGTGGGGGGTGGAGGGGGAGAAAGAAAATGTACCAGGCCATTTGGTGGAAATGAAGCTATCAGAGATTTTAATAGTTGCAAATAATGCTTTCCCCTTGTGATTCTCCCTTTCAGAGCACAAACCTCAAGATTCTATCTGAATTGTTTGAAATATTCTTAAATGTCTGCCTACATTTTAAGACCAAGTTGAGTTTAAAATGATATACACTCCTTTGAGATATGCAGAATATATGGAGATAGCTATTATGGGCCCTGGACAGTTTCTGGGTCCACCTGAGTTTGTGAAAATACGTAGTATGATGAAAGTGGCAAGATTAGTTGAGTTACCATTAGAGCCATCAGTCTGGAATCAGAAGTGAGATGCATTCTGACTTAACTCTAGGTTCCTGAAGTTGAGTTTTTAAAAATACCAGTGTCTGCTGGGCACGGTGGCTCACGCCTGTAATCCCAGCACTTTGGAAGGCTGAGGCGGGTGGATCACCAGGTGAGGCGTTCGAGACCAGCCTGGCCAACATAGTGAAACCCTGTCTCTACTAAAAATACAAGAAATTAGCTGGGCATGGTGGTGAACACCTGTAATCCCAGCTACTCGGGAGGCTGAAGCAGGAGAGTCGCTTGAACCCGGGAGGCGGAGGTTATAGTGAGCTAAGGTCCCACCACTGCATTCCAGTCTTGGTGACAGTGTGAGACTCTGTCTCAAAAACAAAAAACTAAAAACCAGTGTCATTGACATAATCAGTAATGTTCAATGGCTGGCCCTAAATACTTTGTTTCAGTAAAGTTGATTAAATATTAATTTTTTGGATGGCTTTGTTCTACATTAAGAGAAAAGAACACACAGTACTTTCCTGTAATTGTTATCAACAAAACCTTGAGGGTTTCTTCCCTAGACCAAGTTAATAAATGGAGCTTCAGAGAAAGGCTATGACTGAATTAGAGATTAAGCCAGGGCTTTTGATCATAAAAAACAGAGACTGGGTACGTGGCTCACGCCTGTAATCCCAACACTTTGGCAGGCCAAGGAGGGTGGATCACCTGAGGTTAGGAGTTGAAGACCCAGCCTATCCAAAATGGCGAAAACCTATCTCTACTAAAAATAACAAAAAATTTGCTGGGCATGGTAGTGGGCGCCTGTAATTTCAGCTACCCTGGAGGCTGAGGCAGGAGAGTCACTTGAACCCAAGAGGCAGAGGTTGCAGTGAGCCAAGATCACGCCACTGCACTCCAGCCTGGGTAACAAGAGTGAAACTGTCTCAAAAAAAGAAAAAAAGAAAAAAAGAAATCGTAGGAATCATTTAACCTCATTGGGTACCATGCAATGTCAAAAGATATTTTTAAAATACTGCTTTAATTAATTTTCATAGTTACTTTTATATCTAAAATTTCTGCATTTAGACAGTTATTAGTATGAGAGGGGTGAAATGCTGAATATCTTATAAAATGTTGAAAAGTAAATGAAATTAAACAATGAAGCTGGACTATTTTCAGCTGAGTTTTTATGTCTATTTCAGAGTGTAGTTTTATACTCCAAATTGAGAGGCTGCTACATAATTTTGGAAACTAAGATTAGGCTCAATTAATTAATTACCATTTTTGCTGGGGTTTAAAACCTATTTCTGTGTCAGTGATTATTTTAAAAATAAATCAGGCCAGGTGCAGTGTAATCCCAGCACTTTAGGGAACTGAGGCAGGAGGATTGTTTGAGCCCAGAGACCAGCCTGGGCAACAAAGTGAGGCCTTATCTCTGGGGGGTAGCGTGGGAAACTAGCTAAGCATGGTGGCATACACTAGTGGTCTCAGCTACTTAGAAGGCTGAGGTGGGAGGGTTGCTTGAGCCTGGGAGGTCAAGGTTCCAGTGAGCCATGATTGTGCCAGTACACTCCAATCTGTGTGGCAGACTACACTCTGTCCCAGAAACAACAACAGATCACCCTAGCAAAGATACGTATCTATTTTATTTTTGGAGGCAGGTTCTCACTTCCATCACCCAGGCTGGAGTGCAGTGGCATGATCACAGCTCACTGCAGTCTCAACTTCCTGTGCTCATGCCTTTTCTCCCACCTCAGTGTCCTGAGTAGCTGGGAATACAGGCGTGTGCCACCATACCTGGCCAGTCTTTTGTAGTTTTTGGTAGAGGTGGGGTTTCAACATGTTGCCTAGGTTAGTCTCAAACTTCTGGGCTCAAGTGATCCTCCTACCTTGGCCTCTTAAAGTGCTGGAATTACAGGCATGAGCCACCACTCCCAGCTAATTTAGCAGATTTAAATCAATTTATTTTTAAGCTTTAAACATTAAAGTGTTACTTTAGCCTTAATTTTTTTTTGAAATGTTTCTTTAGCCTTTGTATTCCTTTTTTGCTTTGGAATTAATAAGGGGTGGCTATTTCTGAAGGTGTTTGTAATATTTCAGTTTATGTGAGTATTCAAACCCATTATTTCAGAAATTTTGTTTTTTAAATGTAGATTTTCCCATGTTATATAAATATGCATTAAAATACTCTCTTTTCTTTTTACTCTGCCCCCGTTCCACTTACAGAAACAGAAAGTGAAAATGAATTTCGCCCCTTGGATGAAAGAATAGATGAATTTCACCCCAAAGCAACAAGAACTCTCTTTATTGGCAACCTTGAAAAAACCACTACTTACCATGACCTTCGCAACATATTCCAGCGCTTTGGAGAAATTGTGGTATGTTGCTTTTACTATGAAAACAATTTTAGATCTTTGTCATGAAACATGAAGCATAGTACAGATTATATTTGGAAAGGTGCTATTTAATGGTGTAATGAATATTGCTGTGCTTTAGGTCTTGCTAAAAGATAATCCAGAGAAACCCATTGGGGAATGGTTCTATATATATGTGAAAATCTAATATATGTCTTTTGTTTACACACATATATTTTCTTTTTCTTTTCTTTTCTTTTTTTTTTTTGAGAAAGAATATTACTCTGTTGCCCAGCCTGGAGTGCAGTGGCATGATCACGACTCACTGAAACCTCAACCTCCTGGGCTCAAGCGATCCTCCCATTTCTCAGTCTCCTGAGTGAGCTGAGACTATAGACGTGTGTCACCATGCCCAGCTAATTTTTGTGTTTTTTTGTAGAGATGGTGTTTTACCATGTTGCTCAGCCTGCTTCTTGCTCATTTTTATCTTTCTTTCTTCATTGAGTTCTATTTTAATCTCTAGTCCTGTGGGTTGAAAGGAAAATCTGGAAGAGAGAAAGTTTGTAAAAAAGCAGCAACAGGCTGAGCGTGGTGGCTCATGCCTATAATCCCAGCACTTTGGTAGGCTGAGGTGAGTAGATCACTTTGAGCTCAGAAGTTTGAGACTAGCCTGAGCAACATGATATAACCCTGTCTCTTAAAAAAAAAAAGGAAAATTAGCTGGGCTTTGGTGCTTGCTCCGATAGTCCCAGCTACTCAGGAGGCTGAGGCTGGAGAATCAGGTGAGCCCAGGAAGCAGAGGCTGCAGTGAACCGGGATCAGACCACTGCACTCCAGCCTGGGTGACAAAGTGAGACCCTGTCTCAAAAAAAAAAAAAAAAAAGAAACAGTAAATTAGTGTACGATTGTTTTGTGATCACAATGCACATCAGAAATACTTTGGGGATTACCAGAACATGGATGTCGTGTGCTGGCGGTTCAATTCTGTTAGGAAGTTTTAATTTGAATCACTTTTTATATTATGCAAGTAATTGTTAGATTAAGGGGTACAAAAAGTTTTCTGTTCCTTTATGACTCAAAATTTGAGTCAATTTAAAATGAAAATATTTTAGTCACCGCTTTATAGTTTTGGGATACACTATTATTATTGTTTTAGACAGAGTTTTACTCTTGTCGCCTAGGGTGGAGTGCAGTGGCTCGATCTTGGCTCACTGTAACCTCCCCCTCCTGGGTTCAAGCAATTCTCCTGCCTCAACCTCCCAAGTAGCTGGGACTGCAGACACCCACCACCACACCTGGCTAATTTTTGTACTTTCAGTAGAGACGGGGTTTCACCATATTAGCCAAGGTGGTCTCAAACACCTGAGCTTGTGATCCACCCTCCTTGGCCTCCTAAAGTGCTGGGATTACAGGCGCGAGCCACCACGCCTGGTGAAATTCTTTATATTCCAAAATCACTTTGTACTCTGAAAGATACCAGCTTTTCTCATCTCCTCAAAATCTTACATAGGTAACTTCTGTAGAAATCTGCACATGACTTCTTTCCTGGTTTAGCCACAGCAAACTTAGAGAACCGCAACCTCCAATTAATGCTCCAACAATATGATATTACAGATGCTTGGCCAGAAACTCACACATCTGAGGTTTTGTCAAAGCACTGGAAGCCCTGATAGTTAGTTATTGTCCTTGATAGGTATGTCAGCCTCACCCCCAACATCCTGCCCGGCTGATAGAGAAGTGGATAACCTCATTTTCAATTATTTTGATGTGTCAGATTATTTTGGTTTTGAGGGAGTAGCATACTCTAATTGCAGTTCTACTGCCTACCTAGATGGGTGATGCAGAATTCAGTTACGTACCTGGGCACCAGCTTCTTTTGTCTTTAGATGGTTATCTGTTAGTTAGTTAGTTAGCTATTTATTTATTTATTTATTTTTATTTGAGATGGAGTTTTCGCTCTTGTTCCCCAGGCTGGAATGCAATAGCGTGATATCGGCTCACTGCAACTTCTGCCTCCCCATTTAGAGCTATTATCCTGCCTCAGCCTCCCAAATAGCTGGTTTTACAGGCATGTGCCACCATGCCCAGCTGATTTTGTGTATTTAGTAGAGGTGGGGTTTCACAACGTTGGTCAGGCTGTTCTTGAATTCCTGACCTCAGGTGATCCACTGGCCTCAGTCTCCCAGAGTGCTGGGATTACAGGTGTGAACCACCATGCCCAGCCAGTTATCTGTTATTTAATTTGGTGTTTGGTATTCATAGGTCTGTGAATTGATAAAACTTTCAAACCTACTTTTATATGAAGATAGCTGGTACTTTAGACTTCGGAGCAGTGTAAAAAGCTGTAGTTGGGCAAATGGATACATTCTTATCACCAGGTTTGCTAAAAATGTAATGATTATTGTGTTTTAAAAGTTGTGGTTCTCAGTAAGGTGGACATGTCAGCATACTGTTTGAAACCATAATCTCATCAATGTTAGTATTTGCTGATCATTTATTTTATTTTATTTATTTATTTTTGAGAGAGGGTCTTGCTCTGTCGCCCAGGCTGGAGTGCATTGGCAAGATCCTGGCTCACTTCAACCTCTGCCTCTCAGGTTCAAGCGATTCTCCCACCTCAGCTTCCCAGGTAGCTGGAACTACAGGTGCCAGCCACCACACCTGGATAATTTTTGTATTTTTTGTGGAGATGGGGTTTTACCATGTTGCCCAGGCTGATCACAAACTCCCGAGCTCAAGTGATCCACCTGCCTTGGCTTCCCAAAATGCTGGGATTATAGGCATGAGCCACCATGCCCAGTCCTGTGTGTCACTATTGTTCTTTTTTTTCTTTTGAGATAGAGTTTTGCTCTTGTTGCCCAAGCTGGAGTGCAATGACGTGATCTTGGCTCACTGCATCCTCCGTCTCCCGGGTTCAAGTGATTCTCCTGCCTCAGCCTTCTGAGTAGCTGGGATTATGGGTGCATGATACTACGCCTGGTTAATTTTTTGTATTTTTAGTAGAAACGGGGTTTCACCGTGTTAGCCGGGCTGGTCTCAAAGTCCTGACCTTAGGTGATCCACCCACCTCTGCCTCCCAAAGTACTGGGATTACAGGTGTGAGCCACCGTGCCTGGCTGAGTGTGACTATTTTAAATAACCCACAAACTCTGGGGAAACAGTTTGTTGCTTATTGATAAAAGATGATGTAGTAGCCAGAAGAACCTTTTCAGTGAATCTGCTCACCAGTATTCTTAGGAGATCGTTTCTCTTAAAATGGAATTATCCTTTGTTTTTACATTTTGCATAATTAAAAGTTAGCTTCCATTTACTATTATTTCGAGGAGTTTTAAGTACAGATTATTTAATTTTTATTTATTTTTTAGAGAAAAGGTCTCCCTGTCACTCAGGCTGGAGTGCAGTGGTATGATCATAGCTCACGGCAACCTCGAATTCCTGGGCTCAAGGGATCCTGCCTCAGCCTCTTAAGTAGCTGGGACTACAGGCATGTACCACCATGCCCAGCTAATTTTTAAATTTTTCATAGAGAAGAGGGTCTTGCTATGTTGCCCAGGCTGATCTTGAACTCCTGGCCTTAATGATCCTCCTGCCTTGGCCTCCCAAAGTGCTGAGATTACACATGTGAGCCATTGTACCCTTTCAGATTATTACTTTTTAAAGTACCCATCAAACAGCTCTTTAAATATGTTACTATTTCAAGTCTTGATTATTGGCTTGTGACCCTTAAGGGCATTTATATAATCACAATACTTATTCTGCAATATATGGCCCAGGTCGTTGTTGTTTACAAACAGATTTTGCCAGCTAACTCTCTGGTTTCTCTGGACCATTTTCATGTCTAAGCCAGGTTTTTTTTACTGCCTCCTCTGAGTAGGCATGGGAATGTCAGACACAACTATAGGCTTTATGCATTCCAAAGACATGGGAGCTTCCTTTATAAGTGTTTCTTTTATCTAAGAACGGTGGTCGGTGGATCTTCACAAAGGAGTTCAGGTGTTTATATATCCATCCATTCTGCATGTGAGAGATTATTACCACACTTATCAATCACCAGCCTTGGTTCAGTTGGATATGCTGATAGAATGAGTCGTTTCATTCAGGATTGCATGTTTTAAAATGCTTTCTGAAAACTTGATTTATCATTCTTAATCATTTTTTATTTTATTTTATTATTTTATTTTTGAGATGGAGTTTCACTTTTGTCACCCAGGCTGGATTGCAGTGGTGCAGTCTTGGCTCATTGCAACCTCTGCCTCCCGGGTTCAAGCGATTCTCCTCCCTCAGCCTTCTGAATAGTTGGGATTACAGGGATGTGCCTCCATGCCTGGCTAATTTTTGTATTTTTAGTAGAGACAAGGTTTCACCATGTTGGCCAGGCTGGCGTCGAACTCCTGACCTCAAGTGATCTGCCTGCCTCTGCCTCCCAAAGTGCCAGGATTACATGAATGAGCCATTATGTCTGGCCAGGTATATTTTAAATGGCCTGAGCCCTGATAATGATTTTAGATATTGCAGAAGGGAATTATTTCTTAGGATTTCATTACATAGACTGCTATTTCTTTATTATCATAATTTTCTCTTAATGCTGTTATTATGGATTTAAATTTTGAATTTTGAATTGCAATGCTGTTGTTCCTCTGCCGAGAGCTTTACATAGGAAGGATACGTTTTGTGACAACAAATGCTGTATATTTTATAGCAGACTTCTACCTTACCATTGTATTAAGATGTACAGTTTTTTAACTAAGTAAATGATGATTGGTAACATAACTTTTTTGAGAAATAAATACCCTATATGGACTTGGTTCATTCTAATTTGTCTTCTGAGGCATATTGCTAAGTGGTATTGATTGGCTTTTTCAGGATATTGATATTAAAAAAGTGAATGGAGTTCCTCAGTATGCATTTCTTCAGTACTGTGATATTGCTAGTGTTTGTAAAGCTATTAAGAAGATGGATGGGGAATATCTTGGAAATAATCGCCTCAAGGTAAATGAATTTGCATAAATTATTGTGCTGTTATGATTTGCTCTGATTTTTAAGATTTGGATTTTTTTTTTTTTTTTTTTTTTTGCATATGCCTGATTATTTAAGATCCCAGTAAGACAGATAGCCGTAAAGGTGATATACTTCTTTGCATTCCCATCCTATTATATACTATAACCTGATTAATACTCAACTAGCCAGGCAGGATTGCTTTTTTATAAATTTCTATTTGATTTTAACCAGTTGGTTCCCACTTGAGATGTTGATTTGAAAAGATTACTATAGAAAACCAGTTTTCTCAGAATTCTGTAGTTGAATAGTAATTGTGAACTTTACTAGTAGAAATTTTGTGTTTTATATTCAGCTGGGTTTTGGAAAGAGCATGCCTACAAACTGCGTGTGGCTAGATGGGCTTTCTTCGAACGTGTCGGATCAGTATTTAACACGACATTTCTGCCGATATGGGCCTGTGGTAAAGGTAAGTGGGAGGTTTTGGTGTGTGGTTCAGACTTCTGATTCCCTTGTCTTGGTATCCTCTTCTTTCAGCCTCAATTGCTAGTATTGCCTATTTCTTTTATTTAATAACTAGCACATTAAAATTATGTTTGCTAAAGTTTGGTCAAATAAGGGCATTTGCATCTGTTGCCTTAAGTTACTTTGAAAAACTATTTTGAACTAGCCAAGATGATTAATTTTGAAACCATTCTCATAGTATAGTTAAATAGAATAAAATAGAAATGCTGCTTATGGATTTTTATAATTTTATCTTACATTAAAATTGGTGATTATATAATTATTCACATTTACACTAAATATGTAATTAGACCTTTTTAAATGAAGGGAAGTTCACACGACAGAATATTTATCTAACCAATGTTTTTTATGTAACACACCCATAAGCAACAGGAAAAGGGTCTCCAGACCCAATTCAGTGTGTGAAGGTAAAGCTTCCAGTCCTTAAATTTTTGTTTACTCTCTGGTGAGTATATTGTATATCCTTGACAATACTTTATTTTTAAATTTTTTAAATTGAGACAGAGTCTCACTCTGTCACCCAGGCTGGAGTGTAGTGGTAGGATCTCGGCTCACTGCAACCTCTGCCTCCTGGGTTCAAGCAGTTCTCCTGCCTCAGCCTCCTGAATGGCTGGAATTATAGACATGTGTCACCATGTCTGGCCTGGCTAATTTTTGTATTTTTTGTAGAGACGGGGTTTTGCCATGTTGACCGGGCTGATCTCGAACTCCTGACCTCAAGTTATCCACCTACCTCTGCCTCTTAAAGTGCTGGGATTACAACCACTGTGCCTGGCAGACAGTACATTAAATGTAGCTTTTGTTGTTTAGAAATACACATCTTAAAGATTGCATGTATAAAAAAATCCACAGGTTTTTTTTTTTGGAAATAGAGTTTTGATCTTGTTGCCCTGGCTGGAGTGGGATGACACAATCTCTGCCTCTTGGTTTCAAGCGATTCTCCTGCCTTGGCCTCCCAAGCAACTGGGATTATTATAGGCATGTGCCACCACACCCAGCTAATTTTGTATTTTTAATAGAGAAAGTGTTTCTCCATGTTGGTCAAGGTGGTCTCAAACTTCTGACCTCAGGTGATCTGCCTGCCTCAGCCTCCCAGAATGCTGGGATTACAGGTGTGAGCCACCGCCCATACACAAACATCCATAGCTTTAAGACAGTTGTGCTACTTGTAGCCAAAATTCACAGAAATTCTTTGTTGTTCTTTTTTCCTTCCTTTCAAGGGTGTTTTATTTTTATTGTTATTGTTGGTTTTGCTTTTTTGTTTTGAGCCAAACAAGACGAATGCTTTACTGAAATACAGTATAGTAATCAGTCAACATGGAAAACAAAGTAAAATACAGAAAAAGGCATAATCTCTCAAGCCACACTATCTATGATTCTAAACAGTTCCTGCACATTTTATTGTGTTCACTACAGCATGCATTACGCTTTTTAAAAATAGAATAAAATATATAAAAATATATTTTTTCTCATCAGTGTCCTTGTGGTTTAGGATTTTGTAGGGACTGACACTAAGTCCAGTGGATGAGGCTCTTAATTGTTTTTTCTTTTTTACAGGTGGTGTTTGACCGCTTAAAGGGCATGGCCCTGGTTCTCTATAATGAAATTGAATATGCACAAGCAGCTGTAAAAGAGACCAAAGGGAGGAAAATCGGTGGGAATAAAATTAAGGTGGGAATAAAATTAAGGTGTGCAGAATGACTTTAAATGGAAGCAAAACAAAGTTATATTCAAATATCACCCTCTCGAGCTGAGTGTGGTGGCTCATGCCTGTAATCCTAGCCTTTTGGGAGGCCAAAGTGAGTGGATCACCTGAGGTTAGGAGCTTGAGACCAGCCTGATGCAGATGGTGAAACCCCATCTCTACTAAAAATATAAAAAAAATTAGCCAGGTGTGGTGGCAGATGCCTGTAATCCCAGCCACGTGGAAAGTTGGGGCAGTAGAATTTCTTGAACCCAGGAGGCAGAGGTTGCAATGAGCCGAGATCATGCCATTGCACTCCAGCCTAGGTGACAGAGTGAGACTCCATCTCAAAACAAAAACAAAAACAAAAAAACTCACTCCCTTAATAACTAGCATTTCATAGGCTGCCAACAAGGGGAGTGGTTTACAGGACACATACTCTGTATCATTAGTGTTCAAGGGGAATATTATGATTTTATGCTTAGCTACTTGTGGGCACAGCATCTTTAAACCGTAAGACACAGATCCTTCCCTAAAAATCCTCTCATTCAAAGAAATGTGCCTCTCAGTGCTCTTAGTGCTGCTGCTCACACAGACACTATTATCGCAGGTTTGACCACAGTCACCTGTGGGTGTCTGACACCCAGGGCCTCATAGTATCAGTCCAGCATCCTGAATGATACATCTTTCTCTCCTTTCCTACTCTCCATAAGAGTGGGTAGCCACTGAAAGCATAATTGTATGTCCGGTGTATGTATTTAAAAACTTGTGTTCATGGTAGTTTTAAGAAATTTATGCACTTAATGACTATGATGGTTAGGTTGAAAGAAGTATTTTTTAAAATATTGATAGATATTTAAAAATATCCATATTAATGGATATTTAAATGAGATATTGATAGCTGATGGGTATCATTTGCTTTAATAACTTTGAGGCTCAGCTGTGAGTACAGTTTAAATGTTCACATTTTGTTTTATATTCTAACTGTACTTCTGGCAACATAGATTGCTGGATTTAGTTGATATGATTACTTAATCACCGTTTTAGTTTTCCATTTTGCTTTTTTCACTCCTTCATAATTGGGTTTGAAACTTTAAATTTCATTCCTTTATCACGATTTAAACAGAATTTGAGATTTCGGGTTAACAAAACAGTTTCAGTTATGAGGATTGTTTTACTTGAGATATATTGCTCTTTCCTGAAAATTTCTTAGAAGGGCTATGTTGTGAAGAGTTTTCAAATTTGATAGCATTTTTTCATCATTAACATTTGAAACTTGCTTCCAACATTTTTCTTTTTTAAAGGTGGATTTTGCAAATCGGGAAAGTCAGCTGGCTTTTTATCACTGCATGGAGAAGTCTGGTCAAGATATCAGAGACTTTTATGAAATGTTAGTGGAAAGAAGGTATGTATTTTAAACCTATCAGTGTAGCTTGAGTTTTAATACAGAAACTTAAGATGGCATTAAATTTTATTTTTCACTCTTTACCCCTACTTTCATCTTCTAGAATAGAGAACGCTTCTATTTTATCACTTCACAGGTAAACACAGGTTTATTTTTTGAATCCAGTTTTCAGGTGACTCCTATGGGTTTGGAGCAACCTGATTTCTCATTGAATGCTCCTAGAGCTTGAAAGAATTACTATTTTACCAGGTGATAACTTTATGTACCTTTTTTTGAGACGGGGTCTCACTCTGTCACCCAGACTGGAGTGCAGTGGCATGATCATGGTTCACTGTAGTGTCTTTCTCACAGGCTCAAGTGATCCTCCCACCTCAGCTTATCATGGCTTACTGCAGCCTCTGCCTCACAGGCTCAAGTGATCCTCCTACCTCAGCTTCCTGAATAGCTGGGAGTACAGATGCTCGCCACCACACTGGCCTAACTTTTGTAGAGATGGGGTTTCTCCATGTTGTCCAGGCTGGTCTTGAACTCCTGGGCTCAAGCGATCTGCCCACCTTGGCCTCCCCAAGGTGCTGAAATTACAGGTGTGAGCCACTGCACCTGGTCAGCTTTAGGTACCATTAATCATAAATACATATCATCCTGCTTACAGTTTTAAAGTAAATTATTAATGCATGTTAGAGTGCATTATAAACTATTAAATGGCTACATATTTAGTAATGACAACATCCAGCTTGTCACCGCACATGTGCTCATACATTTAATTAAAAAGAAAACAACTTCCAAAAGAATATCAAGAGCTTTATTTTAAAGTTGAATCTCTTAAATAGTCAGAGTGACTCAATAAGCCAAAGTATATGTAAACTGGTGACTTTGACAACGTGCAGGGCAAACCTGATTTCCCCTTGTTAATGCTTTCAGTCATGGTTATGTAGTATTTAATATTTTTTCTGCTGAACAGACCGAAATATAGTAAAACATCTTAAGATAATGCCACTAGATTCTTCAATAGCTGATTACTTTTGAAAATGGAAATTTGGTCCATAGAGTCAAGCTGTTTTTCCAGACATGCCTCTGATTAAGTCTCCTGGAATGTTCCCACTAGGTCTCCACTCCTATACATACGTGTTAGACAAAAGCTTTGTGTGAAAAATGCCTTTAGATACTCGTTCAGAGTATGAAAAGGGCTCCATGGCAAGATAAGTCAAGACGGGGTTGTGCTGCCACAAGCCCGTTGAATACCTTCCCTTTCTACTGCCTCTTCTTGCCAGTTCATTTTTGTTTAAGTGATAGCAAATATTAACATATATTAATTCATTTCTTAGTGGAATATTGTACAACAGTCATTGAATACTTGGTGCTTTTTTTTTTTTGAGATGGAGTCTCGCTCTGTTGCCCAGGCTGGAGTTTAGTGGCACAATCTTGGTTTACTGCAACTTCTGCCTCCTGGGTTCAAGCGATTCTCCTGCCTCAGCCTCCTGAGTAGCTGGGACTATAGGCACATGCCACCATGCCCAGCTAATTTTTGTATTTTTAGTAGAGACGGGGTTTTACCATATTGATCAGGCTGGTCTTGAACTCCTGACCTCGTGATCTGCCTGCTTTGGCATCCCAGAGTGCTGGGATTACAGGTGTGAGCCAACGCGCCGGCCTGTTTGGTGCTTTTTAAATGAAAAATGCTCTCTACGGCCAAAATCTCTAAAGCTCAAACTTAGCAGGTTTTGATAGTTTCTTACCAGATCAGTATCCAAATCACAAAGCTTCAAAGGTCAACAGTCCTATAGCTAGAAATAGGCTGTTTTCTCAGTTGTGTGAGTGTAAGAGAGAAGGAAAGTGAGTGTAAGATTGTGTGTCCACATGTAAGAGAATGTGTGTGTCTTAGGAGAGAAAAAAGTTCTCCATCCTGCCTCCCCAAGTAGCAGTTTGAATCCATTGTTAATACAGTAAATGCTTACAAGAATTCTTACCTATACGTGAGTGGACAGTGTCTCGGAGGCCTACTTGCACCTAAAACATAGAAAATCCATTAAAATCCTCTGTGTACATTAAGTATTTTAAGAGAGCAGTTTTGTGAGGGTTGAATAATGTAATGTGGGTGTTACTTTCTGTATATTACTACTTAAAACTCATGTTTTTTTTTGAAATGAAGTTTCACCCTCTTGCCCAGGCTGGAGTGCAATGGCACGATCTCGGCTCACCGCAACCTCCGCCTCCCGGGTTCAAGCAGTTCTCCTGCTTCAGCCTCCCAAGTAGCTGGGATCACAGGCATGTGCCACCACACACAGCTAATTTAGTATTTTTAGTAGAGACAGGGTTTCTCCATGTTGGTCAGGCTGGTCTCAAACTCCCTACCTCAGGTGATCTGCCCACTTCAGCCTCCCAAAGTGCTAGGATTACAGGCAAGAGCCACTGTGCCTGGCCAAAACTCATTTTTTTCTAGTGATGAACTAATTGGCTTTGGCTTTGTTCTGTGTTATTTATCCCTCTCAAATGGTGGTTATCTCCTCATGAGGAAGCAGGAGAGTGTGGGACCCTTAAACCTGTGATCCAGGTTTGCCCTGTGTGGTTTCAGATGGCAGTGCTCATGGAATACATTCTTTGCAGTAGACCTTAAGGATCTTTGCCTCTTCCATAGAATGGAAGTTATCTCATTGAATAGTTGATGCATGAATGAAAAAAAATGTTTAACGCTAATGGAAATTCAGCTCAGGAATGCAAATGACAACTGTATTCGCACAGGGCTTTGTCGTTTTCCAATTAGTATTTCATTTGATCCCTCAAATACTCTGTCAGGTAACCCCTTTTTATGGAAGGAACTTTTGCTAAGAAGGTCACAGGTCACAAAGGGGTTGGGCTGGGGATAAACCCAAGGTTCCTACCTGCTAGTACATTGAGCTTACCCTTTACCAAAGTGGTTCTCAAGATTAATTTACAGGGTCACATTGTGATTCAGATGACATCTACTTTTACGGTACTTTGGATATTGTGTGGTTTTGTGAACAGTGTTCTTTCCGAACCTTTTTGGAGTTCCTCGATGTCCCTGTACATGGTCCAAGTGCCAGTTGTGCTGTCCCTGCTTAAGTTGTTGAATTCTTTGAGGGCAGGACTGCTTATTTCTTTCTGTGGTCATGGGGCCCAGCAAAATAAGTATTTGTTAAGTTGAACAGTACTCCAGCATGAATGCTTATACATATATTTCTGCCTCCTAAAACTTTTTTTCATATTATTACTTTTTAAATTTTTATTAATTTTTTTTTTTTTTTTTAAGAGATGGGGTTTTACTGTATTGATCCTGCCAGTCTTGAACTCCTGGCCTCAAGCAGTCCTCCCACCTTGGCCTCCCAAAGTGCTAGGATTATAGACCAGAGCCACCATGCCTGGCTCATATTTTTAGAAATAGTTTTAGTTTGCTTAATTAAAAAAATCTTGACACTGTGTTTTAAAAATACGACTCAAGCCTACCATTAATATGGGCGGTAAACTAATGACTATTCTAGGTGTCTTATTCACTTTATAATTTTTGAAGGTATACAGTGGGTTCACCTTCATGTGGAAAATACTTCCTCAAAGTATGTATTTATGTTGGTAATGAGTTAAATTAGCCTAATTCCATGCCTAGTAACAGTTATTTACGAGATGGCTGGTCAGTATTTAGACAAGGAATCTGATTCCCATGGAGCTATAGAAGGATCATCTTCAGTTAAACCAGGTGTCATAGATACATAATAAAATATTTCATTTGAACTGAGAAATTTCAATATAAATACATATAATAGGCTAGGCATGGTGGCTCATGCCTGTAATTCTGGTACTTTGGGGGACTGAGGTGGGCGGATCACCAGAGGTCAGGAGTTTGAGATCAGTCTGGTCAACATAGTGAAACCTGTCTCTACTAAAAATACAAAAAAATTAGCCAAGCATGGTGGCACATGCCTGTAGTCCCAACTACTCAGGGTGGTGGTGGTGGGGGTGGGAAGGTGGTGACGTGGGAGAATCGCTTGAACCCCAGAGGTGGAGGTTGCAGTGAGCTGAGACTGTACCACTGCACTCCAGTCTGGGCGACAGAGTGAGACTCTGTGAATGAATGAATGAATGAATGAATAAATAAATAAATGTGTGATCGATGCTTCCAGTGTTGGAATGTTCAGTCTGGATGCTTCATTTGCTGTTAAAAGGAGTTGGAACATCTTTGAGTAGCAGCTTTGATATATTTTTCTGAAGTTCATTCTTTCAACAAATAGTTGAGTGTCTGCTATGAGCCAAGTGCTATTGTAAGAGCTAGAGAAATTTTGGCCAAGAAGACAAAGCCTATGCCTTTATGGGGTGTAAGTTCTAGTGTTCTTTCAGCGAGCTACTAATGGCAATATTATCTGGAATGAGCCAGCTGTACCTATGTGAGAGAACAAACATTGCTGAGAATGAGTGAGTGAAGGAAGTAATTGGCCTCTGATACAGGTGTATCTAATTTCATATATGTTCTTGTGTGTAAATGTAATTCTATTTTGAATACATCAGACAGATCCCTGTGGGAGAAAACCTTTGTTAAGTTCCTTAAAACCGGAGGAGTTCTCTCACGGTGCTTGCAGTCATCCCTGGTTTGTTAGCCGGCAGCCTGGGGGAAAGTGACATTTACTGAGGCCCAGTGTTTGCCTAGGATTATGCTAGGGAAGTTTTTACAGATGCTGTCTTAATCTTTTAAAGAGCCTTATGAGGGAAAGCTGCCATCATTTTATGAGTTAGGAGACTGAGTTCAAAGAGCTTAACCAGGTTCCAGTGTATTATTTTAAAAAAATTGTGAATTAAATAGAAGTATTACCAATATCATACAGGTCACATAGCTGGTAAGATTTTAGTTAAAATTTTTATCTTTTTTTCTAAACAGTGCACTTATTTCCCAAGTTGTGGTAAGAATATCGTTTGGTAGAATAGTAGTTTTATGGGAGACTTAGGAGTGTGGGGACATTGTCCAATAACTAGTGTCTGCTTTGCAGCCACACCGGAGTTACCAGAAACACTGAAAAAGGGTTGAACCACCACTGTCCAATAGAAGCATAATGCAAGTTCTGCAAGTTCTGTATATGTAATTTTAAATTTTCTAGTAGCCATACTAAAAAGTAAAAAGAAAAGATGAAATTAATTTTCTTTAATATATCTAAAATATTGTTTCAACGTATAATCAATCTAAATAAATTATTGGGTTTTCTTTTCCTATAAACTAGGTTTGTAGAATTGGGTGTGTATTTGACATACACTTCTTAATTTAGCCATATTTCAAGTGCCTAGTAGCTACTTGAAGCAATAGTGGACAGCTACTACAAATTAATCATTTCACAAATGATTAAATAATGTCAAAGATTTTTTTTAGAAGCAGGAATTTCTGATTTCTTCTTTTTTGCTTGGAATTTCTGATTTCATGTATATGATTTCATGCATAAGTGATGAGGAAACAAAATAACTAATATCTTTGTTATTTTTTGGCAGAGAGGAACGAAGGGCATCCTATGACTATAACCAAGATCGTACATATTATGAGAGTGTTCGGACTCCAGGCACTTACCCTGAGGATTCCAGGCGGGACTATCCAGCTCGAGGGAGAGAGTTTTATTCAGAATGGGAAACTTACCAAGGAGACTACTATGAATCACGATACTACGATGATCCTCGGGAATACAGGGATTATAGGAATGATCCTTATGAACAAGATATTCGGGAATATAGTTACAGGCAAAGGGAACGAGAAAGAGAACGTGAAAGATTTGAGTCTGACCGGGACAGAGACCATGAGAGGAGGCCAATTGAACGAAGTCAAAGTCCAGTTCACTTACGACGTCCACAGAGTCCTGGAGCATCTCCCTCTCAGGCAGAGAGGTTGCCCAGTGATTCTGAAAGGAGGCTTTACAGCCGATCCTCAGACCGGAGTGGAAGCTGTAGCTCACTCTCCCCTCCAAGATATGAGAAACTTGACAAATCTCGTTTGGAGCGCTATACAAAAAATGAAAAGACAGATAAAGAACGAACTTTTGATCCCGAGAGAGTGGAGAGAGAGAGACGCTTAATACGGAAGGAAAAAGTGGAAAAGGACAAAACTGACAAGCAAAAACGCAAAGGAAAGGTTCACTCCCCTAGTTCTCAGTCTTCAGAAACCGACCAAGAAAATGAGAGAGAACAAAGCCCTGAAAAGCCAAGGAGTTCTACTAAACTGAGCAGAGAGAAAACTGACAAAGAAGGAATAGCGAAAAACCGCCTAGAACTCATGCCTTGCGTGGTTTTGACTAGAGTAAAAGAGAAAGAGGGAAAGGTCATTGACCACACTCCTGTGGAAAAACTGAAAGCTAAGCTTGATAATGACGCTGTGAAGTCTTCTGCCTTGGACCAGAAACTTCAGATCTCTCAGACGGAGCCTGTAAAATCTGACTTGTCTAAACTGGAATCTGTTAGAATGAAGGTAACAAAGGAAAAGGGTCTTTCAAGCCATGTTGAAGTGGTGGAGAAGGAGGGCAGGCTTAAAGCCAGGAAGCACCTGAAGCCTGAGCAAGCTGCGGATGGGGTAAGTGCTGTGGATCTGGAGAAACTGGAAGCAAGGAAAAGGCGTTTTGCAGATTCCAGTTTGAAAGCAGAAAGGCAAAAACCAGAGGTCAAGAAAAGCAGTCCAGAGATGGAAGACGCTCGCGTGCTTTCAAAAAAGCAGCCTGACGCATCCTCTAGAGAGATCATTCTGCTGAGGGAAGGAGAGGCTGAAAGAAAGCCTGTGAGGAAAGAAATTCTTAAGAGAGAATCTAAAAAAATCAAACTGGACAGACTTAACACTGTTGCCAGCCCTAAAGACTGTCAGGAGCTTGCCAGTATTTCTGTTGGGTCTGGCTCAAGGCCCAGCTCAGACCTACAAGCAAGACTGGGAGAACCAGCAGGTGAACCTGTGGAAAATCAAGAAATCCAATCAAAAAAAACCGTTCCCTCAAAACCACAGCTCAAACAGCTGCAGCTATTAGATGATCAAGGATCAGAGAGAGAAGAAGTTAGGAAAAACTATTGCAATCTTCGTGATGAAACACCTGAACGTAAATCAGGCCAAGAGAAATCACATTCAGTAAATACTGAAGAAAAAATTGGCATTGACATCGATCACACGCAGAGTTACCGAAAACAAATGGAGCAGAGTCGTAGGAAACAGCAGATGGAGATGGAAATAGCCAAGTCTGAGAAGTTTGGCAGTCCTAAAAAAGATGTAGATGAATATGAAAGACGTAGCCTTGTTCACGAGGTAGGCAAACCCCCTCAAGATGTCACCGATGACTCTCCTCCCAGCAAAAAGAAAAGGATGGATCATGTTGATTTTGATATTTGCACCAAGAGAGAGAGGAATTACAGAAGTTCACGCCAAATCAGTGAAGATTCTGAAAGGACTGGTGGTTCTCCCAGTGTCCGACATGGTTCTTTCCATGAAGATGAGGATCCCATAGGCTCCCCTAGGCTAATGTCAGTAAAAGGGTCTCCTAAAGTAGATGAAAAAGGCCTTCCCTATTCTAATATAACAGTCAGGGAAGAGTCTTTAAAATTTAATCCTTATGATTCTAGCAGGAGAGAACAGATGGCAGATATGGCCAAAATAAAATTATCTGTTTTGAATTCTGAAGATGAACTAAATCGTTGGGACACTCAAATGAAACAAGATTCCAGCAGATTTGATGTGAGTTTCCCAAACAGCATAATTAAGAGAGACAGCCTTCGAAAAAGGTCTGTACGAGATCTGGAACCTGGTGAGGTGCCTTCTGATTCCGATGAAGATGGTGAACACAAATCCCACTCACCCAGAGCCTCTGCATTATATGAAAGTTCTCGATTGTCTTTTTTATTGAGGGACAGAGAAGACAAGCTACGTGAGCGAGATGAAAGACTCTCTAGTTCTTTAGAAAGGAACAAATTTTACTCTTTTGCATTGGATAAGACAATCACACCGGACACTAAAGCTTTGCTTGAAAGAGCTAAATCCCTCTCTTCATCTCGAGAAGAAAATTGGTCTTTTCTTGATTGGGACTCCCGATTTGCCAATTTTCGAAACAACAAAGATAAAGAAAAGGTTGACTCTGCTCCAAGACCTATTCCATCCTGGTACATGAAAAAGAAGAAAATTAGGACTGATTCAGAAGGGAAAATGGATGATAAGAAAGAGGACCATAAAGAAGAAGAGCAAGAGAGGCAGGAATTGTTTGCTTCTCGTTTTTTACACAGCTCAATCTTTGAACAAGATTCCAAGCGATTGCAGCATCTAGAGAGAAAAGAGGAAGACTCTGACTTCATTTCTGGTAGGATCTATGGGAGGCAGACATCTGAGGGAGCAAACAGCACCAGTGATTCTGTTCAGGAGCCAGTAGTTCTGTTCCATAGCAGATTTATGGAGCTCACACGAATGCAACAGAAAGAAAAAGAAAAAGACCAGAAACCCAAAGAGGTTGAGAAACAGGAAGATACAGAGAATCATCCCAAGACCCCAGAATCTGCTCCTGAGAATAAAGAATCAGAACTAAAAACTCCACCTTCTGTTGGGACTCCCAGTGTCACAGTCGTAACTCCAGAATCAGCCCCATCACTAGAGAAGACCACTGGTGACAAAATGGCAGAGGCGCCTTTGGTAACAGAAGAGAAGACTGTAGAGCCAGCCACTGTCTCAGAAGAAGCAAAGCCTTCGTCTGAACCGGCTCCTGCCCCTGTGGAACAGCTGGAACAAGTGGACCTGCCTCCAGGAGCAGATCCCAATAAAGAAGCTACCGTGACACCAGCGGGTGTTGAGGAAGGTTCATCAGGTGACCAGCTGCCTTATCTGGATGCCAAGCCTCCAACTCCTGGGGCCTCGTTCTCCCAGGCAGAAAGCAACGTAGATCTGGAGCCTGACAATACCCAGCCACTTTCAAAACCAGCTCAGAAGTCCGAGGAAGCCAATGAGCCAAAAGCCGAAAAGCCAGACCCCACTGCTGATGCCGAGCCTGATGCAAACCAGAAAGCTGAAGCTGCTCCTGAGGCTCAGCCCCCAGCTTCTGAAGATTTAGACACTGATCCTCCAGTTGCTGCAAAGGATAAAAAGCCAAACAAAAGCAAGCGTTCCAAGACCCCCGTTCAGGCAGCTGCAGTGAGTATCGTGGAGAAGCCCGTCACAAGGAAGAGCGAGAGGATAGACCGGGAAAAACTCAAGCGGTCCAATTCTCCTCGGGGAGAAGCACAGAAGCTTTTGGAATTGAAGATGGAGGCAGAAAAGATTACAAGGACTGCTTCTAAAAACTCTGCTGCAGACCTTGAAAATCCCGAACCAAGTTTGCCTCTCAGCCGAACAAGGCGCCGGAATGTAAGGAGCGTCTATGCAACCATGAGTGACCACGAAAACCGCTCTCCCGTCAAAGAGCCTGTTGAGCAACCAAGAGTGACCAGAAAAAGATTGGAGCGAGAGCTTCAGGAGGCCGTGGCGGTTCCCACCACCCCTCGGAGGGGAAGGCCTCCAAAGACACGCCGGCGAGCTGATGAAGAGGAGGAGGAGGCCAAGGAACCTGCAGAAACACTCAAGCCACCTGAGGGATGGCGGTCCCCACGGTCTCAGAAAACTGCAGCCAGTGGCGGCCCCCAAGGAAAAAAGGGAAAAAATGAACCAAAGGTTGATGCTGCACGTCCTGAGGCCACCACTGAGGTGGGGCCCCAAATAGGCGTGAGAGAGAGCCCCATAGAACCCAAGGCTGCTGAGGAGGAGGCAGGAAGTGAACAGAAACGTGACAGAAGAGACATCGGCACAGACAAAAATCCTCCTGAAGCCGCCTCTGTCGAAGTTTCAGAGAAAAAAACAGCCCCTGAAAAAAACTCCAAATCAAAGAGAGGAAGATCTCGCAACCCCAGGTTAGCAGTGGACAAATCTGCAAGTATGAAAAATGTGGATGCTGCTGTCAGTCCCAGGGGAACTGCAGCGCAAGCAGGGGAGAGGGAAGCCGGGGTGGTGGCCGTCTCCCCTGAGAAAAGTGAGAGTCCCCAAAAGGAGGATGGTTTATCCCAATTGAAAAGTGATCCAGTTGATCCAGACAAGGAACCAGAGAAAGAAGACTTGTCTGCCTCTGGGCCGTCCTCAGAAGCGACGCAGTTGGCCAAGCAGATGGAGCTGGAGCAGGCTGTGGAGCACATCGCAAAGCTTGCTGAGGCCTCCGCCTCTGCTGCATACAAGGCAGATGCACCAGAGGGCCTTGCCCCAGAGGACAGGGACAAGCCTGCACACCAAGCAAGTGAAACAGAGCTGGCTGCGGCCATCGGCTCCATCATCAGTGACATTTCTGGGGAGCCAGAAAACTTCCCAGCAGCACCTCCACCTTATCCTGGAGAATCCCAGACAGATCTGCAGCCCCACACACAGGTGCTGCAGCCTTCTGAGGAAGGAATAGAGACCAATGAGGCTGTTTCTGGCATCCTGGAAACTGAGGCTGCTACAGAATCTTCTGGGCTGCCAGTCAGTGCTCCTGGCCCCTCAGCAGGCCCAACAGATACCAAGGAATCCAGAGGAAAGAGCAGTGAAACCTCACACTCGGTGCCAGAAGCCAAAGGGTCTAAAGAAGTGGAAGTTGCTCTTGTTCGGAAAGAGAAAGGTCGCCAGAAGACGACCCGATCACGCCGCAAACGGAACACAAACAGGAAAGTGGTGGCTCCTGTAGAGAGCCATGTCCCTGAATCTGACCAAGCTCAAGGTGAGAGTCCTGCTACAAATGACGGGACGACAGCACAACACGCTGAAGCCCTACAAGAGGAAAAGCAGAGTGAAAAACCCCATTCCACTCCTCCTCAGTCATGTACTTCTGACCCAGGCAAGACTCCATCTACAGAGAATTCGTCCCAAGAAATCAGTGTTGAAGAAAGGACTCCAACCAAAGCATCTGTGCCCCCAGACCTTCCCCCAACACCCCAGCCAGTGCCAGTGGATGAAGAGCCTCAAGCCAGGTTCAGGGTGCATTCCATCATTGAAAGTGACCCAGTGACCCCACCCAGTGACCCAAGTGTGCCCATACCCACACTGCCTTCTGTAACTGCAGCAAAGCTCTCACCTCCTGTTGCCTCTGGGGGGATCCCACACCAGAGCCCACCTACTAAGGTGACAGAGTGGATCACAAGGCAGGAGGAGCCACGGGCTCAATCCACTTCATCTCCAGCTCTTCCCCCAGACACAAAGGCTTCTGACATCGACACTAGCTCCAGCACCCTGAGGAAGATTCTCATGGACCCCAAGTATGTGTCTGCCACAGGTGTTACTTCCACGAGTGTCACCACAGCCATTGCAGAGCCTGTCAGTGCTGCCCCTTGCCTACATGAGGCTCCGCCCCCTCCAGTTGAATCTAAAAAGGCTTTAGAAGAAAAAACAGCAGCTCCAGTGACTAACAACTCTGAGACACAAGCCTCGGAGGTGCTGGTAGCTCCTGACAAGGAAAAGGTGGCTCCAGTCATTGCTCCCAAAATTACTTCTGTTATTAGCCGGATGCCTGTCAGCATCGATCTAGAAAATTCGCAGAAGATAACCCTGGCAAAACCAGCTCCTCAAACCCTCACTGGCCTGGTGAGTGCTCTCACTGGCCTGGTGAATGTCTCCTTGGTCCCAGTGAATGCCCTGAAAGGCCCTGTGAAGGGCTCAGTGACGACACTGAAAAGTTTGGTGAGCACCCCTGCTGGGCCTGTGAACGTCCTGAAGGGGCCTGTGAATGTTCTTACAGGGCCAGTGAATGTTCTCACCACTCCAGTGAATGCCACGGTGGGCACAGTGAACGCCACCCCAGGCACAGTCAATGCCGCCGCGGGTGCAGTGAATGCCACAGCAAGTGCAGTGACCGTCACAGCGGGTGCAGTTACTGCTGCATCTGCTGGTGTGACAGCCACAACAGGCACAGTGACGATGACAGGGACAGTGATTGCGCCATCAGCAAAGTGCAAACAGAGAGTGAATGCTAATGAAAACAGTCGGTTCCACCCAGGGTCCATGCCTGTGATCGACGATCGTCCAGCAGATGCGGGCTCGGGGGCGGGGCTGCGTGTGAACACTTCTGAAGGGGTTGTGCTCCTGAGTTATTCAGGGCAGAAGACTGAAGGCCCACAGCGGATCAGTGCCAAGATCAGCCAGATCCCCCCAGCCAGTGCAATGGACATTGAATTTCAGCAGTCTGTATCTAAGTCCCAGGTCAAACCCGATTCTGTCACAGCATCGCAGCCTCCACCCAAAGGCCCTCAAGCTCCTGCAGGCTATGCGAACGTGGCCACCCACTCCACACTGGTCCTGACCGCCCAGACATATAACGCCTCTCCTGTGATTTCGTCTGTGAAGGCCGATAGGCCATCCTTGGAGAAGCCCGAGCCCATTCACCTCTCGGTGTCCACACCTGTCACTCAGGGAGGCACAGTTAAGGTTCTCACCCAGGGGATCAACACCCCCCCTGTGCTGGTTCACAACCAGCTGGTCCTCACCCCAAGCATTGTCACCACGAACAAAAAGCTTGCTGACCCCGTCACCCTTAAAATCGAGACCAAGGTCCTTCAGCCGGCCAACCTGGGATCCACGCTCACACCCCACCACCCTCCTGCTCTGCCCAGCAAACTGCCTACAGAAGTCAACCACATCCCCTCAGGACCCAGCATCTCAGCAGATCGAACTGTCTCCCATTTGGCAGCTGCAAAGCTAGACGCTCATTCTCCTCGACCCAGCGGACCCGGGCCGTCCCCATTCCCAAGGGCAAGCCACCCCAGCAGTACCGCATCCACTGCACTCTCCACCAACGCCACGGTCATGCTGGCTGCAGGCATTCCAGTGCCCCAGTTCATCTCCAGCATCCACCCAGAGCAGTCTGTCATCATGCCACCCCACAGCATCACCCAGACTGTGTCCCTGAGCCACTTGTCCCAGGGCGAGGTGAGGATGAACACTCCCACGCTGCCCAGTATCACCTACAGCATCCGGCCAGAAGCGCTTCATTCTCCTCGGGCTCCGCTGC
This sequence comes from Plecturocebus donacophilus, assembly GCA_004027715.1. NCBI lineage: Eukaryota > Metazoa > Chordata > Mammalia > Primates > Pitheciidae > Plecturocebus > Plecturocebus donacophilus. The sequence goes on from PVKP010016491.1 coordinate 26,331, forward strand.
AGCCCCAGCAAATAGAGGTCAGGGCCCCACAGCGTGCCAGCACCCCACAGCCAGCCCCAGCTGGTGTGCCTGCACTGGCCTCCCAGCACCCTCCCGAGGAGGAAGTGCATTACCACCTTCCCGTCGCTCGAGCCACAGCCCCTGTTCAGTCAGAAGTCCTGGTCATGCAGTCTGAGTACCGGCTGCACCCCTATACCGTGCCTCGGGATGTGAGGATCATGGTGCATCCACACGTGACAGCAGTCAGCGAGCAGCCCAGGGCCACGGATGGGGTGGTGAAGGTGCCACCAGCCAGCAAGGCCCCTCAACAGCCTGGGAAGGAAGCTGCCAAGACACCAGATGCCAAAGCTGCCCCCACCCCTAGCCCTGCCCCCACCCCCACCCCCGTCCCTGTCCCTGTGCCTGTGCCTGTTCCCACCCCTGCCTCTGCTCCTCATGGTGAGGCCCGCATCCTCACAGTCACCCCCAGCAACCAACTCCAGGGGCTGCCTCTGACCCCCCCTGTGGTGGTGACCCACGGGGTGCAGATTGTGCACTCCAGCGGGGAGCTGTTTCAAGAATACAGGTACGGCGACATCCGCACCTACCACACCCCGGCCCAGCTCACACACACTCAATTTCCTGCTGCTTCCTCTGTTGGCCTGCCTTCGAGGACCAAGACAGCTGCTCAGGTGAGTGAGCTAGGGGTCTCCCCACTGTCTGCTGGGCATGTGTCAGTGGGACTCAGCAGGCTTTGAAGCAGAGATGTGTTAAGGAAATCAGGTGCTAGGTGTAGTGGCTCGTGCCTGTAATCCCACCACTGTGGGAGGCCCAGACAGGACTGCTTGAGCCCAGGTGTTCGAGACTAGCCTGGGCAACATGGCAAAACCCCATCTCTACAAAAAAAAAAAAAAAAAAAAAAAAAAAAACAAAAATTAGCTGGGGGTGGTGGCACACATCTGTGGTCTCAGCTACTTGGGAGGCTGAGGTGGGAGAATCAGGTGAGCCCTGGAGGCAGAGGTTGCATTGAACCAAGATTATGCCACTACACTCCAGCCTGGGTGACAGTGAGACCTGCCCAGTCTCAAAAAAAAGGAAGGAAAAAAAAAATCAGGCTGGGCATCTGGGCGTAGTGGCTCCTGCCTATAATCCCAGCACTTTGGGAGGCTGAGGCCAACAGATCACTTGAGGTCAGGAGTTCAGCCTCGCCAGCATGGTGAAACTGTCCATACTTAAAAATCCGCCTTTTGGTAAAGATAGTGGTTGAATACAAGTGAGCTGGTTAGCTATCCCTAAAGATTATCTTTTCATGAGTTCAAAGAGCTTTCCTAGTTCTGAGATGAAAGGATTAGATCAGATCATGTCATGGGGAGCTCTGCATATAGGGAGGGAGCTCTTGCTGGGTGGTATTGGCAGGAGGTCATAGGGGATCTCTTCTTATTCTGAGAGCAGCTCCGTCGATTCAGGCTCCTTCTGTGGGCCTGACTTGACAGGAGATGCCACATCTGACCCTCTCCCTGTGGCCCTTTGGGTCATTTGTTGGGCACAGGGGCTTGTGCACAACAGACTGACTCTGTCCCTTTGCCTTCCTTCCCGACCCCAGGGCCCTCCTGAAGGTGAGCCCCTGCAGCCTCCTCAGCCTGTGCAGTCCACACAGCCTGCCCAGCCTGCACCACCCTGCCCGCCCTCCCAGCTCAGCCAGCCTGGCCAGCCACCAAGCAGCAAGATGCCTCAGGTGTCCCAGGAGGCAAAAGGGACCCAGACAGGAGTAGAGCAGCCTCGCCTCTCAGCTGGACCTGCAAACAGGCCACCTGAACCTCATGCGCAGGTTCAGAGGGCACAAGTGGAAACAGGCCCGACTTCCTACCCCTCCCCTGTGTCTGTCTCCATGAAGCCTGACCTTCCAGTCCCTCTTCCTGCTCAGACTGCCCCAAAACAGACGTTGTTTGTACCAACAACCTCTGGCCCTAGCACCCCACCAGGACTAGTTCTGCCACACACTGAGTTCCAGCCAACCCCCAAACAGGATTCCTCTCCACACCTGACTTCCCAGAGACCTGTGGATATGGTTCAACTTCTGAAGGTAAGCATGAGCAGGGGCCGCCCTTCCTGGCCCCCCAGATTTTATGCCATGTTAAATGTCCTAAGATTCCCTAGTTAACAGACCAGCAAGCTACGGCCTCAGGCCGTGTCCAGCTGGCTCAGCCCTCCAGCCATGAGCTCACTTCCTGTTTGTTTCCCTGTGAGCAGAAGTACCCCATCGTGTGGCAGGGCCTGTTGGCCCTCAAGAATGACACAGCTGCTGTGCAGCTCCACTTCGTCTCTGGCAACAACGTCCTGGCCCATCGGTCCCTGCCCCTCTCTGAAGGAGGGCCCCCACTAAGGATCGCCCAGAGGATGCGGCTGGAGGCATCCCAGCTGGAAGGCGTTGCCCGAAGGATGACGGTAAGACTCTGAGGCCCAGGTGAGCAACAGCCCCACCTGCGAGGAGGGAAGATGGAGATAGCCCCTGTCAGCCCATGTCTGGCCTGTCATGGAAGAATTAACTATATTCTTGTCGTTGTTGAAACAGTCTCACTCTTGTCACTCGGACGCATACAGTAGTGTGATCTCTGTTCACTGCAGTCTCTGCCTCCTGGGTTCAAGCCATTCTCCTGCCTCAGCCTCCTGAGCAGCTGAGATTATAGGCACTCACCACCATGCCCAGCTAATTTTTTGTATTTTTAGTAGAGATGGGGTTTCAGCATGTTGGCCAGGCCGGTCTCGATCTCCTGACTTCAAGTGATCTGCCTGCCTCAGCCTCCCAAAGTGAAGGGTTTACAGGAATGAGCCACTGTACCTGGCCAGTAACGGTGTTCTTGAAGTGGACAATGAAGGGTCCATTCTGCTTTTACTTGGTGGGCGGATGTAAAGTGCCTCTAGATCCAGAAACAAGGCTTTGCATTTTTAAAAAGTATTTTTTAAATCAACTTTCTCAGGTTGAAAAAAGTTTTTTTTTTTTTCCATTCAAATATCAGGGTAAACTTTAAAGTCATCTCAGAGGTGGGGGGTTTTGTGGACCTGATACTGTGGGTTGGACTTGGGCTGCTATTTGACTAGGAGGCCTCTGCTCACTGGCTGTTGGCCTCTACCTCAGGTGGAGACAGATTACTGTCTGCTGCTGGCTCTGCCCTGTGGCCGTGACCAAGAGGATGTTGTGAGCCAGACTGAGTCCCTCAAGGCTGCCTTTATCACTTACCTGCAGGCCAAGCAGGCAGCGGGGATCATCAACGTTCCCAACCCTGGCTCCAATCAGGTTGGTTTTCCTGTGTCCTCCCTGCACGTGTACGCTCACAGGTGGGGCTGGTCAGGGTAGGTGGGCTGACTCATCTGGTGCCCACTACATCTGGTCCCAGAGCTTCCCAGAGGTGGGCAAAGGGGCATTTTGGACAGAAGCCAGTAGAGCACAGGGCAGGGCGCCATCACCCATCTTGGAGAGAACCTGGGGAACCACTGAGAACACAGGTGCCCATGAATTTAATGATAGGGAAGAGGGCCCCCGGGGGTTCCCGTTCATAGTTTTCTGACACCTGCTAGGTCTTCCAGTGGACATAGTCCTGGAGACATTTGCTGGCTGGGGACTGAGCTTGGTTCTTAGCATTGGGCCTCTTCAGGTCCCCTCAGTGGAAACGGAGTTTGGGGGTGATGTGAAGACAGAGGGTCCCATGTTGCTCTCTCGTCCTGTCTCCAGCCTGCCTATGTGCTGCAGATCTTCCCGCCCTGTGAGTTCTCCGAGAGTCACCTGTCCCGCCTGGCCCCTGACCTCCTTGCCAGCATCTCCAACATCTCTCCCCACCTCATGATTGTCATTGCCTCCGTGTGAGCTGCTGAGCGGTCACCACCTCAGTGAATCAAAACAAAGGACAACCCAGCCAGGCAGAGGAGGAAGCTCCTGAAGGGGACAGACCCCACTGCAGACGGCCAGCCTCCCGCTGCCCTGCCGCCGGCTGTCGGACAGACTTCCTCTGGGAGTGGTGCTGCCACCTTGTATGTTTACATGACGCTTTAGCCCAAGGACCCGTCACCAACCGATGGACTTGCAGACACCCTGGGGCTGGGTTTCTCTCTCCTCTTTTTGGAGAAAAAGAACAGGGCAGTGGAATAAAATTTTTTTGTTTGTTTTTAAGAAACAAAACAGAACTGCCTTTGCACTAAATTAGTGACTTGGACTTTTGCCCAGTGAAGACAGGCTGTGACACTCTGGATGCCTCGTGTGTGTAGACACACATCGCGGACGCAATGCAGGAAAGATTTCAAACTTCTGCTGAGACCTTGGGGTCAAGGAACATTTCATTGGGTTTTTCTGTCCCTCCACATCTCCCTTGCTCATTTGGATGCATCACCTTAATTCTACCTTAATTCTCCTGCTACCACCGTCTTTGATTCACCGGGATGTACAGTTTACAGTTGAAGAGCAAACAGAAAGGTTTTCTCTTGGTGGGATATGCAGAACTTGGGATGTGTGTATATATAAATATATAATATATATAAATATATATAATACTGACTGAAAAAATCCAATCCCCCGACATACATTTTTTTTAATCTGTGCCAAAAATGTGTTTTCAGAGGAAATCTTATTTTCATATTCAGACTTTGTATTGCCCACTCATTTGTATAAGTGCGCTTCGGTACAGCACGGGTCCTGCTCCCGCGATGTGGAAGTGTCACACGGCACCTGTACAAAAAGACTGGCTAACCCCTCTTCCTATTACCTTGACCTCTCCCCCAACTTCCTAACACTTATTAATTTATGAAACTGTTTTTCTCAGCGCAGTTTTGTTTTGTGTGTCCATTGGATTACAAACTTTATTAAAAAATATAAAACACACCAAGTGTGAATGTGATTGTCACTTGGGTGGGAGGATGAACCATGGGTCCTTGGCTTACGGGAACAATTAACCCTCATCCTGCTTTTGTTCCCCATGCCAAGTCTGTACATGGGACCTATGTCTCTTCTTCCTCCTAATCAGTCCTCCCCAAGTATAAATTTGTCTTGTACAGAAGATTTTTGTGATCGACATGGAACTTAACCATTTCTCACTCTTGTGGTGTCTTCAGGGTCCTAATTGGTTCTTGGGTAATGTGGAAGGCACTTCCAATTTGGATACAGAATATAACCACCCTCCATGCTGTCTTTAGTTTGTCTCTTGCCCTTCCCTTCCAGTGTGAAGCAGGCAGGCTCCTGCAGATGCAGTGGCCTGCTGGGGCCCTTTGGGGCTCATTTGATCCTGTACCTGCCTCTAGACAGGAGGACGAGGGTTGTGGACAGGCTTCTCCTGCAGCTGGATCCTCTACAAGCTATGGAGTTGGGGTAGGGACAGGGACATGGGGACTACAGAGTTGGTGGTCTCACTTGCAATACCAGTGGGCCCCTACAGGTGGGCCTGTTCTGGTGCGAGAAGATGGCATCCCCCTCTAAACGGTGGAGCACAGGTGCTGGGGCCGACTGTGGGAAGGGGGTGCAGACCGTACCTCCTGACTCCTTGCTGACAGAAGTGAGAAAGCTGCTCTGCCAGCCCCCACCTCCCCATCAAAGCTCTTGGCTACTCCTTCCTGTCCCTCTGGGCTCCCAGCCTGGTGGCCCAGATGCCATCTTTTGAACCTTCCCAAAAGATGATAGCACTGGCTTGGCCTTAGTCCTCAGGCCACCTTGCTGAAGCAGGTGTGGCATCCGTCTCCTCCCCCAGGCCCATCAGAGCCAGGCCAGTGGCCTGGGCCTGGCACTCTCCTTGGCCTACCTTGCCACTCTCGCTGAAAGGACCCCTAAGCCAAGCCTGGCAGCAGTGGCCTGTGAGCCAGGCTTGCCCTGGGTTGCCTATGCCCTGGTAAGCAGTTGTTGGCTGCCCCTGCTGGTCCCTTCCCCAACTTCCCAACCTCTTCCCAACCTGGGCAGAGGGGGAGCAGGGTGATAGCTGTGCTTGCTGCGGGACGAGGGGAGGCTGAGCTCTAAAGCTGAACAGGTGAGAAGCCTCCAAACAGAAGATGGGATGAGGACATGGGGCACAGGGCACCATAATCTCTCCAGCCCGAGTATGCTGCCCACTCCTCAACTTGGGGCAAAGAAGCCAGCCCGGCTCTGGTTCCAGTCACATTCGGCAGGAGGGGTGGGCTGACCTTCCCAGGAAGGCTGGTCCTGGGTGGTGCAGCCCTTCCGTGGCATCAGCCCTAACTGCCAACTCCCCACCCACCCCACAGGGACCTATAGGCAGCATTAGAAAATAATCCAATTTATTCTCTCTAGGGAACAGGTCACCCTTCCCGGTTCCAGGGTGCCATCCATCCTTAAATAAACAGTCAGGAGAAGGGCCGCCAGCTCACTCGGCAGGCGGTGGACATTCAGGAGCTGTAGGGGAGGTCTCTGCCAGTGCAGGCTGGCCCTCAGCCCCATCCCGAGGACGGAAGACCAGCTCCCCAGCCTGCAGCACCTGTCCAGCAGGCCATGTGCCACCTGGCCCGTACTGCTGGTAGAAGTCCGCGTCTGTCTGGAACATGACCAGTGCCTGTGCTGTATGGATCCGCACGTGCTGAGCCAGGCTGTTGGCATCCAGGAACTTGTCCCCACAGGAGTCACAGGCATAGAGGATGTGAGTGTTGGGGTCTGTGGAGGTGGGGCTGCAGTCAGAGTGGGAAGGACCCCCGGCTCCACCCATACTCACACCCGGGCGGCCCCTCTCACCTTCTTCCTGTACTTGCTTCACAGCTTTGCTGATCTCAGCCTTCAGGACTTCCGTCTCATCGGCTGTCACTGCAGCTCCCACTGGCACCACTGTGGGCAGAGTTGCAGGGCCTAAGGCAAAGGCACGGGCACTGCCCCATCATCGACACCCTGGCAGCAAGCTGCCTGTGACTTCCCTCTGTTGCCCACAGCCCGCACCTGTGAGCTGAGTGACGGCTGTCGCCGCCAGTGCCTCAGTGGCCAGCGTGACCATGTCATCCACAGTGACCACGCTGACCTCACTGCCCTCCTCGGGCTCCAGGATCTTGATGCCTGCCTTGCCCTGGTGCACGGTCTTCACATGGGAGCGCAGGTTGTCTACCCGGTTGAAGCCACGCCCACACTTATCACACAGGTAAGGCTTCTCTCCTGGGGGAGCAAGGTTCTCTCTTTCCTTAGAGGGAAGGGGCCACAGGGGTGGGGTGGGAGGCCCTCAGTGACTCCTTTGCCCAGCAACCCTTTTACAGCAGGAGGTGCTCTGGGGCGGCCACTAGAGCTGCACAGATGCCTCCCGTGACACTGGCTCCTAGCTTCCAGAGAAGCTCTAGGAAAATGGGGTCCTCATTTGAATGGAACTGCCTTCGAGGCCACCTGTAGCAAGAGGCAGCACCTGAGGCTGGGGTCTGGGGGTCCCTTCCTTCCCCCTGTTCCCCACAGGCATGGTGGGGGCATGGCTTACCAGTGTGGATGATGATGTGCTTGGACAGGTCTCCCACGTTCACGAAGGCCTTGCTGCACACGCTGCACTTGTGTGGGCGGATGTTGTCGTGGTGGCGAATATGATTGGCCAACTGGCTGGACTGGACAAACCTGCGGGGCCACAGGGAGGGGCTCACATGGAACCGCCCCAGCCTGGGCTTCCTGCCTCACCCTCTCGACTGAAAAGGACCCCTGGGACCAGAGCCTGGGTGCGGGCAGCCATCATCCCAGTCCCCAGCCAAGCCCCCAGTCTGTCTTCTGGGCCCCCTCACTGTGGGGTGTCGGGCAATGGATGTGGGGGTGGGGGGTAGGACCTCTTGCCGCAGCGCTCACAGACGTAAGGCTTCTCCCCGGTGTGCTGGCGCACGTGGGCGATGAGGGAGCTGGCCTGGGTGAAGGCCTTGCCGCACATCACACACTGGCACGGCTTCTCACCTAGGGGCCGGGCAGAAGGTGTTGGTGTCCGCTCCTCCCCGTGCCCTCCCAGCCCCGGGTGTGGCCGTTCACCCACCCGTGTGGATGCGGACGTGCCTCTGCAGGGCGCCGGGGTCTGCGAACTGCCGCTGGCAGTGGATGCACACGTAGGGCTTCTCCCCGCTGTGGATCCGCAGATGCCGCTTCAGGTTCCCTGTGGTGAGACCGAGGGCGAACCTGCCGTGGGCCACCACCGGCGGCCGAGGAGCAGGGGCGTGAGGGCAGCCAGGGTAGCCCTGGCCCTACCTGAGGTGGTGAACTGCTTCCCACACTCTCGGCACTTGAGGGGCCCGTCTGCGATGTGGATCTTCAGGTGGGCCTTCAGGTTCCCCACCTGTGCCCAGGGAGAGGTCAGGGGGGCCACCCCGAAGAGCTCGGCCTTGGGCCCTCTCACCTGTCCCACCCACCAAGGAGCAGTCGCTTCTCGGGCTTACCACACCCGTGGAGGCTCCATCTCTCCTGGGTCAGGAGAGCCCCCAGGTCCCAGGGGTGAGAGGCATTCTTTCAGGCCCAGACCCCACCCTGACTCGGCCTGCCTTCTGGTTGGCTCTCCTGCGGGCGTGGCTGGGGCAGGCCCTGTTTCCTGGGTGAACAGGCTGATGAGCTCCTAGAGGCTGGGGCTGTGCTACTCCCCTGCCGTGTGGCATGCGTGGGGCTGCTGGGGGCTCCCAGGTGCTCACTCAGGGAGGGGTCCGCACACCTGGTTGAACTTCTTGTCGCAGTGTGGGCACTTGTGCTCCTTGTCCGTGTCATGGGTCTCCAGGTGGCGCATCTTGGAGGTGGGGTCAGAGAAGGAGCGGCCGCAGTAGTCACACTGGTAAGGCTTCTCGCCGCTGTGCACCAGCTGGTGGCGCTTGAGGTTGCCCGAGGTGGTGAAGAGCTTGCTGCAGTCCTCGCAGCGGTAGCGCGCCTCGCCCGAGTGCCGTTTCTTGTGCAGGTTGAGCAGGCTGATGAGCCGGTAGCTCTTCCCGCACTCCTCGCAGCCGTAGGGCTTCAGGGGGCTACGGGGCCAAAAGGTGACAGGGAGGCAGGGCTTGCCGGGGCTCAAGAGGCCCGGCCAGGCGGGGGCCAGGGTGAGGCCAGCCTGGGGCAGTACCTGTGTGTCTTCTCGTGGGCCTTGCACGCGGCCGGGTCAGAGAAGGCCTTGCTGCACTCCCGGCATGAGAAGGGCTTCTCCCCCGTGTGGATTCGGATGTGCCGCTTGAAGTTCCCCGTGTGCGTGAACTCCTTCCCACAGTCCTGTGGGTGCAGCGGGGAAGCGGGGCATGAGGGGCAGCGCAGGGGGAGGCTGGAGGGGAGGGGAGGCCGGTGGGGAGGGGAGGCCAGCGGGGAGGGCTGGCCAAGCTCCCCCGCACCTCGCACTTGTGGATGACGGAGCCGTAGGCCTTGGATTCCGTGCGGTCGCCGTAGGTGCCTGAGCGCAGGCCCCGGGCCTCGGTGCCAAGCTCCTGCCCGGAGTCTGTGCCTGCTGACTCCTCGTTCTCATTCTCCTCGGGGGCCTCTCCGTTCTCCAGCTGGGGGCCCTCCTCCTTGACCTCGTCAGGCCCTGCGCCCTCCTCCTCTTGCTCCTCTTCCCCTTTCCGGGCAGGCTCCACCTCCACTTCTGTGGAGAGAAGGGCAGGCACAGAGGTGCCTCAGAGGGTGTCGGGGCCTGGCACCTAGGCCTGGGTCTGGGCCCCACACGCAGCCCTCTCTGCCTAAGCACCTGTCACGTGCACCGGCAACACGTGGGAGGGACAGTAAATGGCGCCAGCACTGGCTGAAGAAAACCCCCTGGGGGTCTGTGACCCGGATATTTGCTGCTTGTGGGATGCAGGCAGGCTGGCTCAAACAGCTGGGGTGGGCGCTGTCAGCCGGCAGGCACTGGAGGGTTGCTGTGGGTGGCAGGACACCCCTGCCCGGTGCTCTAGGCCGGGAACCAGCAGAAGCTGCAGGGCTTGGAAAGATGTGCCTGTGCTCAAAGACATGGCTAGCACAGTCAGCCAAGGAACGACCTTGAGACTCAGGAACACGCAAAGACCAAGTGTGTCCAAAAGCTGGAATGCATGGTGGCTCCAAGTGGGACTGGCTGGAGGCGGGAGGAGGGGAGGCCCTAGTGTGCAGTGGAGGCAGGGCCCTGGGAGTTTGCACCAGAGAGGGCCTGGTCCTGGCTGGGCGGGGCTACCTTGCTCCGCACTCTCTGACACAGCAGCCTCAGCTTCTGCAGCAGCCATGCCACTCGTAGGGTCTGGCTTGAGCTCCACAGGTGGCGGCTCCCGGGGCGCGTCGGCTTTCTCCGTCTGCTCTGCACCTTGGTAGGGGAAGCACCGGAAGCTGGATTGCTACCCTCTGTCCAGGGGTCGGATACCTCTCCTGGACCAGTGCCCTGCTGGTGGCTGTGCGTGGCCCAGGAGGGGAGGCCCCAGCATACCCCTGGTTTAGGCTACTCGTGTCTGCTCTGGCTGGAACAGACCCCCTGGAACACACAATAGGTCATTCTGGGAAACACTAGCTCAAGAGGTGCAGGTGCCCGTGCCACCTGTCCCAAGGCAGCCCTCACTACCCTGTGCCCAGGCCACTGGGTGGTGACAAGGCAGCTGGCTGGGTTCTCAGCATCTGACTCACCGCTGGCCGCACTCTGGGCCTGGCCACCGCGCTCCTCCTTGAGGTCCCTGCTGGGGCCTGTGGATGCGCTTCGTCCTGCCTGCTCCAGCCTGCTCAGTGTGCTGGTGGCCGCCTTCTCTTCTTTGGCTCTCTTGTCCCCTCCTGGAGATGGAACAGGGCAGACCTGCCGTTTCCCATCAAGTGCCCACCATTTGGAGGTGTAAGGTGGCCCGGAACTTGGCTAGGTCTTCCTCGTCCTCCCTAGGGTACCTCTAAGTAGTGGTTTGCTATTTTCATTCACCCAATTATTCACAGGGCACCCACTCCATACCAGACTGCTGACTGAGCACCGGGAACACAACAGTGATGGTTCCGGCTTGTGTGGGACACGCAGACTGGCCGAGAAGGCAGACCTCACGTGTGCACTAAGGGAGCTGATCAGAGGTCAACACTTGGAAAGGAAGGAATGTGGCTTCTGGAAGTCTCCAGCAAGGTACCTGGCCCACAGTGGGCGTCTGAGGGCTTTATCTCAGCAGCTAAGGGGAGCGGAAGGAGGGGCTCAGGAGAAGAGACCTGCAGGAGGGGCTAGAAGCAAACTCTGCCCATGTGCAAAGGCACCGAACCAGGCACAGCTCCCGGGTGCTCTGCAGGGGAAAGGCAGGTAGAGAGGCCACCCTCAGACCTCAGGCTAACCCTTGCCAACACCCCCGACCAAGTCAGGGCCAGATGAGGAAACTGAGACCCAGAAAGTCAGAGGCAGAGCCCACATCAAAAGCCAGGGCCTCTGGCCATCTGCTTGGGAGCAGGTGCCAATAACCTACCTTCTGTGGCTGAGGCCTCTGTGTTTCCCCTAGGGCTGGTGGCCGGCTCGGCAAGTGACTTGAGGGCATGGCAGGCTGTGATGATGTCCTGCATCTGGAGGAAGGTGGCCACGGCCAGCACATCATCCACGTTCTCAGGGCTCAGGCTCAGCTTGGCTGTGTACATAAACTCCAGCACCTGCCCCAGGCCTGCCGAGGACAGAACAGCTGTCACAGACCCACCTCAAGACCCAGCACTGGCAGCCTGCCTGCCACTCCACTTGGTAGCAGGACGCAGGGATTTAGGAGCAGCGGAGTGGCAAGCCTGCATTGTCCCATCTCCTGTGTGGGGAGGAGGCAGGTAACCTCGGGATCTCAGCACTGCCAACAGCCCTTGAAAAGAAGTGCTCACTGATGGTCTGAATGTCTGCCCTGCACAGATAACAGGAGGTGTGAACACCCGTCCTGCACGGAGAACAAGAGGTGTGAATGCCTGCCCTGCACAGAAAACAGGCAGGGTGAACACCCGTCCTGCATGGAGAACAGGAGGTGTAAATGCCTGCCCTGCACAGAAAACAGGAGGTGTGAACACCCACCCTGCACAGAGAACAGGAGGTGTGTATGCCCGCCCTGCATGGAGGAGGATGGGCTGTGGATGCTGTCCATGCATGGAGAAAAAGAGGTGTGAATACGAACCCTGCACAGAGGACAGGGAATATAAATGCCCACCGTGCATGGAGGACAGGGGTATAAATGCCCACCCTGCATGGAGGACAGGGGTATAAATGCCCACCCTGCATGGAGGACAGAGGTATAAACGCCCACCCTGCACAGAGGACAGGGATATAAACGCCCACGCTGCACGGAGGACAGGGGGTATAAATGCCCAGCCTGCATGGAGGACAGGGAGTATGAATGCCCAGCTTGCACAGAGGACAAGAGTGTGAATGCCCAGCTTGCACAGAGGATAGAGTGTGAATGCCTGCCTTCAATGAGGACAGAGGTGTGAAGGCCCACCCCGCACTGAGGAGACAGTTTGAACACCTGCCCTGTACACCCTCTACTTGGCTGCTGGGCTTCACCAGCGAAGTGAAGGACATTCCGACCTGACGTTCATCAGGGCTCTGCTACCAAATCTCTGACTGATCTCCAGGACAGTCACTGACCTCTTTGGGTCTCAGTTTCCACATCCATAAAATGGGAGAATAATACCTTCTCTGGGCATGTCATGCCATTCTGGGTTGGGAGTCCGAATCCAGGACCAGTTCCTTCTGCAATCCCAAGGTCTTCCTGACACTGCTCCCAGCCCCCAGGCCTTCCCCATCACCTCTCCCCACACTTCTAGTTAGCACTGAGGTAGATGCTTCAGGACTGACTCAGACAGGGAATAGAGCCTGCCTGCTCTCTGCCCCTCCCAGTGAGATTTTCCTGTGTTCACTGTGGCCTAGAGCTCATCATGAGCCCTTCCTGCCAGTTCTTCCCTTTCTACTTCACCCCCAATCAAAACAGACCCCCAAAAGGTGGGAGGAACTTAGTACTGACATGCTTATGGCCTGAAGCCTGTGCAGGAGGCTTGGTGCACCCCACAGCCTGCAGGTGCTGCCCCTGGAGGGCCTGGCATGACACAGGGCCAGCCATAGCTTCTGGCCCTCAGCAAGCTTGGCTCCAGCCCTGACGGGGTACCTGCCGCGTTACTGATGTCCAGGTGCACCACGTCCTTCTGGTCCACGAAGAGCATCTTGAAGTACTCGCTGCAGGCTGCCAGCACTGCTTTATGGGCCTTAAAGTGAACACCGTCCACCACAAAGGTGCAGTCACAGAGAAGCCCCAGCTGCCGCTGCTGGTTCAGCTGTTCCAAGACGTGCTGGCTGTGCTGGGGAAAGTCCATGGCTGCAGAAAGCCAGAGGGCCCTGGGGTTAGCAAGGAGAAAAGGTGCCAGCCACACTCAAGAGTCACCCCTCAACTCCCAGGCAAGCACCATGGAGAAGACAGAGTTAAAACAAGTGAGGGCATTTCTGCCACAAAAGGGCAGATCCCTCCAGACACCCCCCTGCAAGCCAAACTCAACCAACTGGTGGCTCCTGTATGCCTGGGTTTACTGGCCAGGAAAAGTGCCCCAAACCAAAATGTATCGGGGCACCAACACGAGGCAGCCACCTCTGTATCCAGCCTGGTAATGACATTAAAAAGCCAAAAAAGTGAATAAACATAAAACACTGATTACCACCATGATTTCAAAAATGAAAAGACATGTCACTTTAACATTTGTTACAAAAAGAATGCATGACAATCTTAGAATAGGGGACAGATGTTTCCATTGGACACGCTGGTCTTTAATAAAACTTTTCTTATTCTTATTTTTCATATTCTCTCGTGGACAGGTAAAGACAAGATGATGTTTCATCACCCAGTGTTGCAGAGCTTGGCCCCTCTCAGGCTCTGCAGGTTCCCTCATCCCCTGCCAAAGCCCAGATCTCCCTCTCTTTCTGATTCATGGGCTTGGGGAACTACCTAGAGTTGCAAAGTCTTCTGACTTCAGAAACCTGTGTCCTGGTGGCCGTCCCAGGAGAAACAACAAACTCTGATCCTGACCCCAAGAGTGGCTGACCTGGCCACAACTTCTCTGTCAAGGGCCTCACTTAATGCCTGGAAATCCCACAAGTGAAAATGCTCAGAAAAATTCCGTGGCCCAGTGCCCGGCAGTCTTGAACCGCGCAAGTCGTGACTAAGGAAGTATCTAAAACAGCTGTCACTCCCGCCCCTACACCACCCAGAGTCAGCATTGAGATCAGCAATTGTCTAGGGAAAATAAGCAGGCCCTCTTTTCTAGAAAGAACCCATTTCAGAATGTTTGAGAAAAATCAATACCCACTGTCTGGGATCACATCAGACAGATTCAACTGGGCACAGCTGTCATGCCCTGGCCCAGGATCTGCTAAGGGGCGGTGGGTCTCTGCCTACTCCTCCTCTTCTCTGAGGCCTGAGTCTGCACAGGGCTGCCCCTGCTGCTTCTGGGAAGGTGAGAAGGACACTGGAGCTCTCCGCCCCCAGTTTCGGCAGCTCTGCCCTGGCTCGAGCGCTTCCCTGTGACATCAGCCTCTGGGGGGGAATCACTGCTGCAGCTCTGAAGCCGCTGTGACCATGTATGGCTGTCAGGCTGTGAGGAGCCGCAGAGGAAGCCACGCCCATCCTGCCTCGAAGGGCACGAAGGCCCCCCACCACGTAATGTCTGGGAAACTTTTCACCAATGGGGGTAATGTATCTGCTGGGCCGAAGGAAGTGATGCAGCAAGCAGGGAGCGTGGCACTGGCAACAAGCCTGAGCCACAGCGCTGCAGCCTCCGAGCCACACGCTCAGGGTTGCTGCTGCCGCCAGAGACCCAGAAACAGCCACTCCTTCCCCCACACATCCCCACGCTGGCCGGCTGCGGCTCTCAGTGACGTTCCTAAATGGCTGTGGCTAGAGCCCTAAGTGCAAGCATTGGAGAGCCAGGGCCAGCCCCAGAGTCAGGAGGTAAGGCCCTGGGGCAGCTGGCCCCACACCAAAGCCAGGGGCTAGCAACTGCACACGGCCACCTGGAGCAAACTCTAGAGGCCTTTCTCTCCCGTTCTCAGTCCCTGGAAGCAGCAGGGTCCCATTTGTGACCTGAAGGAACACAAGGGAGAATCGTGGCTGCGCTGCTCCTATGCGCTGGATGTGAGGAGGCACTGGTGTCCGACCTGTGGGTCGAGACCTGAGGGCACAAAGGGCAAGGTGCAGAAGGAACCAAAGGCAGGGCCAGGGGGCCCCAGGCCATGTCAACCCTAGGCTGTCTTCTGGCTGTGGAAAAGATCGCGTGAGCAGACAGGTGTGTGGGTGGCAAGCCCTGGGCTCAATCACTAGTCACCCCCGTACAGCCCCAGGAGCCCCAAGTGCGGAAGAGGGGAACACCAGGGACTACACAGGGCAAAGCCCGTAACTGGGTTCAGAAGCAGCCCATCTGGAATTGCAAGTGAGGCCCAACCCTTCTCTCCTGGCTGTATGCCGACTTCCTCGCCTTCCCCAGGAGCCAACCTGACACCTGGGCCAGGAGGGAGGCTCTCCCAGGTGCTTAAACAACCTGAGGAGCAGCAGCTGAACCCCCAGAGGTACAGAGAATCCTCCCGCAGGGAAACCATCTGACCCTGCTGGGAAGACACATGTGAAAAAACTCCTAGCCAAGTGGAGAGACAGGACCAATCCACCTTGTCTGGGGCCCAAGGCTGGGATGAGCCTCCCTGTGGCCACAGGCCTTCCAGCTTCCCACAAGCGCAGCCTCACCCAGCCATACAGCTGTCCTGGGCCCAGATGGATGGATGGATGGATGGATAAGCTACAAAGATTAGATAAGACACATTCCCTAGAGAATAAAATAGTAAAGGCCCTGAGGACAGGGTGGGTGGTGGCCCAGCACCCCCCATGCCACCACCTGCCAAGAGAACAGCTGTGTGCCCATGAGCGATGTTCTCCACCCCACACCAACCACACTCTTCCCATGCAAGACGCCTGCCCAGCAGTGGGCTCCTCCCACACATGGGTGTTAGCAGGAGATACAGGCGTCTATAACCCTCTGAGGCAGCTCCAACAGAAATGTACCAAAAGGGAAGAAAATAGAAGAGCCCATCATAAGAGGGAGGGAGGAAGAAGTAGAGATGGGCGAAGGAAGGGAAGGCAAAAAGGGAGGGAGGGAGGGAGGGAGGGAGGGCTGTGTTCCAAGAGGTGAGCAGCAGCTGAAATGCGCTCTCCAGTACAGTCTGGGACTGGCTTCCCAGGGATGCGAGAACAGCCTGAGGGGGCAGGGGGGATACCAAGTGCTAAGTGGTGTCACCCACAGAACTGTGTTACTGGGGACTTTATAACCGAAACCTCACCCTCATGGGGCAAGTGGGGCTCAGGTCCCCGAGGCTGTTCCCCAGCCAGGGAGCTCGAACAGCCCTTCTCCCAAGGCCCGTGGTGAGACAGGAGGTATGGCTGGTTGGGTCCTTCCCTCAGAGGGGCTGAACTAGCACTAGGCAGTCGCCCACCTCCAATCCACTTGAACTGCTCTGGAGGGATCACCAGCCTGTGTCCTAGTTCCTCTCTTATCTGCTCCTCAGTGACAGGAACCCAGCAGGATGGCCAGGCTCAGATGGACACAGAAGAGGAGCTGGGAGCGAAGGGGAGGGCAGCTCCCAGGACCATCCCTTCCTGAGTGCGTGCTAGGAGGTGCTGTCTGGGGAGACGTTAACCCCAGTCATCAGATCCACAGCCAGCCTGCTCCCCAGCGTCCCCAGGTGAGCAGAAATACTGCTCCCACCAGGCAGCCTGTCCCCACCCACCCTTGGAACACGGTGCGCATTGCTCAAGCACAAGTGTCAGGGTCTGTGGTTTTTACTTCATCTTGGGTCATGGGCAACAAATACAGGCACTGGTTCAAGCGACTTCTAAGGAAGACCCTAAAACCTTAGACCCACAGAAAATGCCAACAGAACAAGACCACAGAGCCCAGCAGCCTAAAGTCCTCATTTTAGATGCAGACTGACCTGATCTCCCCCTTACAAAGTCCTGGCTGCAACTGGACACCTTTCCTCTGACACCTCCAGTCACTCAGTTTTTCTCCCTGACCTCAGGTGTCAGAGCTGGGATGCTGTCCAGATGACCAAAAGCTTGGCTGGACACACGGCCCTGGCCTCCCTCATGAGGCATTCACTGGGTAACAAAAGAGTGAGGTACTGGGGCCACCTGCAGCGTGAGTCCAGACAGGCACACCAACGTGGCGAAATGGACACAGGCAATGCAGGGCCCCTCTCAGGACGGCCAACAACGCCTCTCCTGCCAGGGCCCACCACACCTCCCAAGGAGAGATGGTGTCTCTTTCCCTCCCAGTGGAATCTGGAGGGCCCAGTGAGGACTCTGAACATCAGGATGCAGGGACTGTGCCAGTTTCAGACCTAAACCTAAAGAAGCCTGTAAGATTCTGCTCTGGCTCCTGGGAACCCAGCTGCCGAGCTGGAGGAAAGCCCAGGCTCCCGAGTGAGTGGGAAATGCATGGAGGGGCTCTGGGTAGAGGGCACACGGGGAAGAGCAGGGGCCACTGACAGCACCAAGGCTCTGTGGCAAGGGACACACTTTCCTGCACCTCCCAGCCCATGTGTGCTGCCCGCATGGCCTCAAATAACACCTGGCGAGCAAGTTACTCCCTGTCCACCCACAAAACTGTTAGAAATACTGACCCACTGAGGACTTAAACCACTGGTTTGCTGTGCAGCAAGAGATAACTGAGACAGATGGTAAAACTATAAAGAAAAGGAAGTGATTAAGTCAAAGGTTCAGGATGATGGTTCTCTAAGTGGGGGAGGGCAAGCAGGGGACTTCTGAGATCCTGGAAGAGTTCTCTTTCTTTACTTAGAGTCCCCGGGATTTACTACTTAAACTCAATGTGTGTATTTCATATACATTTACATAAAAACGTATTTCAATTAAAAAAATTATTATTTTTTTTTTTGTAGAGGCAAGATTCTACCGTGTTGCCCAGGCTGGTCTCAAACTCCTGGGCTTAAGCCATCTGCCTGCCTCACCCTCCTAAAATGCTGGATTACAGGCATGAGCCATTGCACCCAGCCATTTTTCAAAATTTTTAATAAGAAAAAAGTGAGGTTCAGTTGCCAGACTTGATCCAGTCGCGGCACAGAGTGTGCAGGCCAAGGTTGGGTTGCTCCCAACCACGATCCCCACTATGCTCGCCAAGGCTGCCTTGAGGCCCAGCATGGCAGCAAGGGTCAGAGGAGCTAAGAGAGCAGCCAAGGCTCCCGTGTGTGGGATTCAGAAGGACTGGCCCCAGAAAACACCACCCATTGCATCTGCCTTGCAGTTCCAAAGCACCACAGACTGCTGAGTAAGAAAGGTTTCTGTTTGGGGCGTGAAATCTACTCTGGTGCCAAGTTCTACACTGCTGCCTCCACAACGCAGGGATTCCAGTGGCAACCGAGCCCCGTGGAAACAGCAGAACCTCCGGGGACAGGCCCAAGAGGACCTGGGTCCGAGTTCCACCACCCACCTGCAGGTGATCTCCAGCAAAGCTTCTCCAGTGGCCAACAGGGCTAATGGTGTGACTTCCTTAGCGAGGGGATTAAATTAAGTAACATCTGTCAAGGCCCTGTACAGCACCTGGAATATCGTGAGCATGCAGCAAACTCCTGTTACCAGGAAGCAGACATGCAGATGACAGTTTTGCTTTTTTAGGCCAAAGACTTTATCAGATGGTTTCTATAAACCCCTTTACGCTGGGCACATTGGGTACCTTTGAAAACTATGTGGTGACTTGACCTTGTTAAGAGGTTGTAACCATAACCCATCACTCCTTCTAAATGCAATCTGGAAAAATCTCGGAGCACAATTAGCATGAAGAGAGGGAGGTAGTGACGGGAGGGGCACTGAGTGGAGACACCCAGAGCGATGGTCTCTGCCGGGAGGCACTTTATATTGAACTTCTGTTAAACCCCAAGGGTGCTTCCAGGTGAAGGCTGGAGTGCACGCCCAGAGCGCTAAGTAGCCCCACAGAGCACAGCTCCATCTCAGGGTCAAATGGGCACCCGCCAAACATGAAATATGACCCGGGTTATTTGCACGCACTAACCTACCAGCAGGGTTTCCAAACTCCTGCAAAGGGAAGCCATTAAGCCAGGAAACAACTAGCCTACCACAGAAAGACACTGATCTTCACAAACAACAGTCCTGGCTCCCAGAACAAGCTGTGCCCAGCTCTGAGCCTTGACATGAGCCCTCTCACATCCAGGTGCTTGAGAACCTAATGGCAGGTGAGAAGGATCACCATTTGGCTTCCAGTTGCTCAGCATTCTCGCTTTTCTAGAAATACAGGTGGCTCAACATAAACTTCCAAAGGAGCCAGGCACGTTGGCTCACGCCTGTAATCCCAGCACTTTAGGGAGCCAAGGCAGGAGGACTACGGGAGTTTGAGACCAGCCTGGGCAACAAGGTGAAACCCAGTCTCTACAAAAAAAAATTTTTTTTAATTACCTGAGTATGGTGGCACAACCTGTGGTTCCAGCTACTTGGGAGGCTGAGACAGGAGGATAGATTAAGCCCAGGAGGTCGAGGCTGCAGTGAGCTATGATTGTGTCACCATACTCCAGCCTGGGCGATGGAGCAAGACCCTGTCTCAAAAACAAATAAAAAACTTGTGGCCAGGCGCGGTGGCTCACGCCTATAATCCCAGCACTTTGGAAGGCCAAGGCTGTTGACTAACTTGAGGTCAGGGGTTCGAGATCAGCCTGACCAACCACGGCAAAATTCCATTTCTACTAATGAGACAAAATTAAGCCGAGCTCGGTGGCTCATGCCTGTAGTCCCAGCATTTTGGGAGGCAAAGGTGGGCAGATCATGAGGTCAGAAGTTTGAGACCAGCCTGACCAACATGGTGAAACCCTGTCTCTACTAAAAATACAAATATTAACCTGGTGTGATTGCGTGTACCTGTAATCCCAGCTACTCAGGAGGCTGAGGCAGGAGACTCGCTTGAACCCGGGAGGCGGAGGTTGCAGTGAGCCGAGATCACACTACTGCACTACAGCCTGGGAAACAGAGTGAGACTCTGTCTCAAAAAAAAAATTAAAAAATAAAAACTATGGCGGCTCACGCCTGTAATCCTAGCACTTTGGGAGGCCGAGGTGGGTGGATCATCTGAGGTCAGGAGTTCAAGACCAGCCTGGCCATCATGGTGAAACCCCATATTTAAAAAAAATAAAAAATAAAAATAAATAAATAAAAACTAAAAATACAAAATTACCCGGTGTGGTGGCACACGCCTGTAGTCCCAGCTACTTGGGAGGCTGAGGCAGGAGAATCACTTGAACCCGGGAGGCAGAGGTCACAATGAGCCAAGATCGCACCACTGCACTCCAGCCTGGTGACAGAGTGAGACTCTGTCCCCAGAAACAAACAAACAAAACTTCCAAGGAAATGGAAGTTCACATCAGGCCAGCCTTGTGAGCATGAGACCTACCTGCCCAATCCCACCAACCACCCCAGTTTGACAACCCTTTTCTCTGAATACAACAGATGGCAGAGAAGCAAAGATGAACAAAACCAACCCTGCTGGCACTTTCCTCCTCACCCAGCAAACACTCTTCTTGTGTTAAGACTGGATTTCTCAAACTTTTAAAATCACTTTCTCCTTTAGATAAACATACATCTTGGCCCTCCCACCAACTTGATTCTGGTTTTTCCCCTGGAAAGTACCCGTTCCGAGCTTAAGAATCACTGCTATCTTCTACACAGTCCACCAGCCAAGGTTCAGTAGTATTTTCTGAAGTTTGTATTATTAAAAAAAAAGACTTCTTTAAATCTTAAAATGTCTAAATATAAATGAAATTACGATGCTGACTCTGCTTTTCAAACTATACAACTACTACTCTCTTTCAGATTTAGGCCAAGCATAACGGCTCACACCTGTCATCCTAGTACTTTGCGGGGCTGAGGCTGGAGGATCACTTGAGGCCAGAAACTTGAGATCAGCCTGGGCAACATAGTGAGACCCCATCTCTACAAAATTAAAATTAAAATATTAGCTGAGTTGAGCTATGACTGCACCACCGCACTCCAGCCTACGTGACAGAGAGAGACCCTATCAACATCATCATCAACAAGAAAAGTTTAGCCACACTTTTGAAGGACAGACACCCCACTGCCTGATCCCTGATGGACCCCACTGCTCCAGGACTGCGCATGAAAGGGAAGGCTGGCTGGCCAATGACAGCTGAGATGTCTGCTTACAGAGATGATAATTAAAGCCACAAGGTGGAACAAGATATCCATGGGAGTGAGTATTGGATAAACAAGAGATGAAACCAATGGACTCAGAATCCCAGCTCCAAACTTAACAGGGTGACGTCAGGCAAGCATCTCTGAGTTTTCAATTGCTCACCTGTAAAACAGGAAAACCACCATCAACACGAGGGTTCAATGAGACAAGCAGATAGGAAGTACTGCCCAAATACTGCCAAAGGGGAATGAGATATTACTCTCTAACGCAGCTCTGATACTGATACACAGTTAAAAGGGAAATGATGAACTAATTAAAAACAAACCAGGTAATCCCAAGTAAACTCCCCACACCAAGGGGACACAGGGCCCCTGTGAACAGGATGGCAGCTGATCAAAGCCCTGGGAGCAGAAGCTAAAGGAGCCACAGCCTGCTCCAATGACAAAAAAGCACATAGGTATTGCTTCTCTCTCGTCAGGCCTCTATTACGGTGCCAATTACGGCAGAAAGCATGGGAGTTCAAGTTCAATAGAGGGGGATCCGGGGGTCTAGTCTCCATAGCTGGTGGGCTGAAGGGATGGTGGAGGTTACTTCAAAGTCAACTGCAGAGCACTATCTAGTGCAGGGAGCCCTGGGATAAGGCTGGGTCT
>PVKP010016492.1:0-48055 GCA_004027715.1 Plecturocebus donacophilus
TGCTACCAGTTTCTTCTTCTGCTATCTATGTCCCAGAAGGATGCCCACCAAATGTCAGTCTGATCTCTCCTTTATGAGGTGACTCTTTGGATATACAGGGGTCAGGGAGCTGCTTGAGGAGACAGTCTGTCCTTTATAGGAGCTCAAGTGCTGAGTTGTGAGCTCTGTTGTCCATTCAGAGCTGCTGGGTAGGTACGTTTAAGTCTGCTGTAGCAGAACTCATATACCCCTTTTTTTCCCCCCAGGTGTTCTGTCTCGGGGAGTTAGGGCTTTATTTATGAGTTTCTGGTGTGCTGCTGCCTTTTTTTTTTTCTTTTCAGGGCTGCCCTGCCCAGCAAGGAGGCAGCTCAGTCCCTGTCTGCCTGCAGAGGCTTTGCTGAGCTGCTGTGGGCTCTGCCCAGCTGCTGTGTGAACTTCCCTGCAGTCCTGTTTATATAGGTTTAATTAGATCTGCCTCAGCAATAGTGGCCCGCGTCCGTAATGGCGGGTTGCCTTGGCAACGGCAGGCTGCCTCTGCAATAGCGGACTACCTCTGTAGTGGTGGAGTGCCCGTAATGGCGGACGCCCCTCCCCAACAGAACTGGACCGTCCCAGATTCAGCTGTGCCTGCTGCGTAACTCTTAACCAAGAGTGTTTCCAGTTGCTGTTTTAGCTGAGCCTGATCACCTGGCTCGCTGTCTCAGAGCCTTTTTTTAGTTGAATGGTCGACTCCCAGGTGTTCCAGTCGCCTGTTGAAAAGGCGCCAGCATCTGTGTGATTTCCCCTGAGGGGACACACTGCACAGGCTGAAACAGCGGCGCTGAGATTCGTAGCGCTTTTTTGCCTGAGAATCTCCTGGGCTGGCTCCCTGATTCAGTCCCCTTTTTAATCTGTCTTCCCGTAGCTCCACTCGCCAGTTAAAAGGGCACACAGACCAGTGTATTTTGTACAGAGAACCGCCGCACCGGGGCGCCGGCAAAGCAGCCCCGCCGGCCGAAACAGCCGCACTGGCGACCTGTGGGCCTGCTCCGCCTGGGGATCTCCTGGTCTGGGAGTAATAAAAATCCATCTGGAAATGTGGCGTCCACTCACCCTCTGCACTTTCACTGGGAGCTGCAATCCTGAGCTGCTCCTAATCTGCCATCTTCGAATTTTTTTTCTTTAATTACTTGCAATTCCATTTCAGCTTTCTAGTAAACTTTCGAGGACTATTTAAACTGGAATCTCCTTGAAGAATGGAAAACAAATTACTCATAGCATAAGTTGGAATGCCTAAAGTAGGTCTTATCCAACAGATATCTCCAAGTAACTTTTGGAAATCATTTAGAGTTTTAAATTATCCCTCTTGATGGACAGCTTTTGAGGTGTTATGGTAGTATTTTTTACCAATGTGCCCAAATGCAAATAAGGAGTTAGGTAGTTTGAATTTGATCTGGAGGATTTTAAAAAAATGGTTATAGCATTTTATAAGTAATTTTTTATTTGGTGCAACACAAAGAATATCATTTATATAGTGAATAATATAACATTGAGGAAATTCTTTTCTGGTGGGCTTAATAGCTTGGCCCACTTAAGTTCGACAAATTATGGGACTGTTTAACATCCCTTGGGGAAGCACTTGTCAATGATATTTTTCAGCAGATTTTTGATTGTTTACAGAAGGAATGGTGAACAGAAATTGCTCACAGTCCTTTTTTAGCTAAAGGAATAGTAAAAAAAAAAAAAAAAGTCCTTCAAATTAACAACAGTTAGTGGCCAATTTTTTTGAATCATAGTGGGTGAAAGTAGTATAGCTGCATTAATTGCTTTAAGATTTGTTAACATGTTTTCTTTTTTAGATTTTTTAAATTACAAAAACAGGAGAGTTTTAAGGTGAAACTGTAGGTACTAACTATATGTCCTTTTTAAAAATTGTTTAGTAATTAAGTTTTCTAAAAAAATATCCAGATTTTCCTTTGTAAGTGGCCATTGTTCTATCCAAATTGGTTTATTATTTAACCATTTTAAAGCTATTGGTTTTGGAGACTTAAGAATGGCTGCCATTCAAAATAATATCCTAAACCATGTTGAGAACTTTGTTTCTTCTAACAGTTCCTTTAAACCCTGTAAATCTTTTCCTAGTCCCATCTCAGGCACATAGCCCATGTCCTGCATCATTTGTTGACTTTGGGAGCTATACACTTTTGGCTCCCCACTGCTGTAAGTTTCTTCCCCACAAGTTAATAGGAATCTGAGTCACAATAGGCTGAATAGTTACAGGTTGTCCTTCAGGCCCTTCACAGGGCAAGATAAGACGGTTTTGATAAACTTTTGAGGCCTGCCCTACTCCTACCACCTTAAACTGAGCATTTTGTACAGGCCAAGAAGAAGGGCCAGTGCAGAATAGAAATAATTGAAACATCTGCAGCAGTATCAACTAAACCTATAAATTTCTTTCCTTGAATAGTGACTTCACATGTTGAGCATTTGTCTGTAATTTGATTTACCCAATATGCAGCTTTGCCCTGCTTATTTGTACTTTTAAATCCTCAAATCCCTTTATCTAAGGTCTGCTTTTAGTCAAATTGTCTCTATTTGTAGATGACATCATTTATATTTAGAAGATCCCATCATCTCAGCTCAAAATCTCCTTAAGCTGATAAACAACTTCAGCAGTCTCAGAATACAAAATCAATGTGCAAAAATCACAAGCATTTCTATACACCAACAACAGACAAGCAGAGAGCCAAATCATGAATGAACTTTCATTCACAATTGCTACAAAGAGGATAAAATACCTAGGAATACAGCTAACAAGTAAAGTGAAGTACCTCTTCAAGGAGAACTAAAACCACTGCTCAAGGAAATAACAGGACACAAACAGATGGAAAAACATTACATGCTCATGGTTAGGAAGAATCAATATAGTGAAAATGGCCATACTGCCCAAAGTAAATTTATGGATTCAATGCTATTCCCATTAAACTACCATTGACATTCTTCACAGAATTAGAAGAAACTATTTTAAAATTCATATGAAACCCAAAAAGAGCTCATATAGCTAAGAGAATCCTAAGCAAAAAGAACAAAGCTGGAAGCATCATGCTACCCAACTTCAAACTATACTACAAGGCTACAGTAGCCAAAACAGCATGGTACTGGCACGAAAACAGACACATAGACCAATGGAACAGAATAGAGAACTCATAAATAAGACTGAATATTTACAACTATCTGATCTTCAACAAACCTGACAAAAACAAGCAATGGGGAAAGGATTCCCTATGTAATAAATGGTGCTAGGAGAACTGGCTAGCCCTATGCAGAAAATTGAAACTGGACCCCTTCCTTACACCTTATAAAAATTAACTCAAGATGGATTAAAGACTTAAATGTAAAATGCAAAACTATAAAAACTCTAGAAGGAAATCTAGGCAAAACCATTCAGGACATAGGCATGGGCAAAGATTTCATAATGAAATCTCCATAAGCAATTGCAACAAAAGCAAAAAATGACAAATGGAACCTAATTAAAGAGCTTTTACACAACAAAAGAAACTATCATCAGAGTGAACAGGCAACCTTTGGAGTGGGAGAAAATTTTTGCAATATCTGTCCGTGTGACAAAGGCCTAATGTCCAGAATCTACAAGGAACTTAAGTTTATAAGGAAAAGAAGACCACTAAAAAATGGGTAAAGAACATGAATGTACAATTCTCAAAAGAACACTTTCATGCAGTCAACAAGCATGAAAGAAAGCTCAGCATCACTGATGATTAGAGAAATGTAAAACTACAATGAGATCCCTCACACCAGTCAGAATGGCAGTTATTAAAAAGTCAAGAAACAACAGATGCTGGTAAGGCTGTAGAGAAATAGGAACACTTTTACACTGTTGGTGGGAATATAAATTAGTTGAAACATTGTGGAAGACTGTGGTGATTTCTCAAAGATCTAGAACCAGAAATACCATTTGATCCAGCAATCCCATTACTGGGTATATACTCAAAGGAATAGAAATCATTTTATTATAAAGATACATGCATGTATATGTTCATTGCAACACTATTCACAATAGTGAAGACATGGAATCAACCCAAATGCCCATCAATGATAGACTGGATAAAGAAAATGTGGTAGATATATATACACCATGAAATACTATGCAGCCAAAAAAGAAACGAGATCATGTTTTTTGCAGGGACATGGATGGAGCTGGAAGCCATTATCCTCAGCAAACTAATGCAGGAATAGAAAACCAAACACAACATTTTCTCACTTAAAAGTGGGAGCTGAACAATGAGAACACACGGATATAGGGAGGTGAAGAACATACATTAGGGCCTGTCGAGGATGGGAGTGGGAGAGCATCAGGATAAATAGTTAATGCATGTTGGGCTTAATACCTAGGTGATGGGTTGGTAGATGCAGCAAACCACCATGGCACATGTTTACCTAGGTAACAAACCTGCACATCCTGCACATGTACCCTGAAACTTAAAATAAAAAAATATAAAGAAATATCCACTTGCCCAAGATGAGAGGAGTGGTTCTGGAAAAATGTTTTAACTATGTAAACCTGGCCTCTTTGTAAACTGGAGCAGGTTATACACACAACATAAACTTTTCTACTATAAGTTTTAACAAAAAGGGCATAAGTGGCTTTTAGCACCTGGTCTAAGGATAACTAGTTTTGAGAAGCAATTCATCAGAGGAACCTGTGTTTTCTATGCATGCAGTAGGTAAGAAAATGAATATTCATTTGAGCTTTATTGGCAATATGGCAGCTATGACCATGACAAATGTCCAAGACAAAATTATTTTAAGACAGAGACTAGTAATGATTTATTTTATTAGGTTTGACTCTCTTTTTGGATTACAAGGGGTTTCACAGGAATTTCAATGGAATTTCACAACTCTAGAATTCTGGCTTCTCACTTCTGAAGTCTCACAGAAAAATATATTGTTTACCCATTTGTTCATCAAATATGTATTAAAACATTAATAATTTGTATTGAACTACTCAGTTAATCTCCACTGTTGTGATTCAGACCACTAATGACCTTGAGAACATCTGTGACATGTTCCCAGTGTTTGTCCAGTGGAATCTCCCTCTGGCCCTTCTTACCCTGCCCTGTTGAGCATGTGAGAACAAAGTGCTGTCAACAATGCCTGTGCAGGTGTTTGATTAGGCATGCCTTTTATATTACTCTTTTGCTCCTATGCTCCCTGATCTTATCTTTCTATTTCTTTTCCCCTAGTTCCATACCTGGCTTTATGAACCCTGACACTTGCTCGCCTTGGTTTGTTGACCTATTTGAGCTTTGACAAACTTCAGCCTTTTTTTTTTTTTTTTTTTTTTTTTTTTTTTTTTTTTTTTTTTTTTTTTTTTTTTTTTTTTTTTTTTTTTTTTTTTTTTTTTTTTTTTTTTTTTTTTTTTTTTAGATAGGGTCTTACTCTTTTGCCCAGGCTGAAGTGCAGTGGCATAATCATGGATCACTGCAGTCTTGATCTTGTGGGTTCAAGTGATCCTTCCACCTCAGCCTCCAAGTAGCTGGGGCTACAGGTGCATGCCACCACACTTAGTTGATTTTTTTGAATTTTTTTTTTTTTTTTTAGTAGCAACAAAGTCTCAATATGTTGTCCAGTCTGATCTCACTATGTTGTTCAGGCTGATCTCAAACTCCTGAGTACAAGTGCTCCTCCTGCCTCAACCTCCTAGAATGCTGAGATTACAAGTGTGAACCACCACACTTGGCCCAAACCTCAGCTTCTGATTCAGATTTTATCTCTATAGGCTACTTTGATTTCAGTGTCTCCTGAACAATTAAGTCTGAGACAATCCACAGTCAGTGCTGTCTTTGGGAATCTTCACCTGCTGGGTTGGCCAATTCGCTTGTATAGGAAATATATCCTCACCCATTGGTGAGGATAATTTAGAAAAAAACAAAAATAGGAACCCAACTTGCACATTATTGTAGATTTTGAGAAAACTGGATAGGAGACAGTAAGGAAAATGGATGTGCTGCGGTCAAGAATAGGCTGAGGCAGACATCTGGTCTAGCATGACTCAGTGAGTGGAGCACAGGTGGGCGCACAACTCTGCTCATTATGTAACCATGCCAAGTGAGGTGCATTAGGTGACCACCCACATGAGCTCATGCTTGGCTTGGAGCCACTATTGTCTGTAAAAGGTACAATTACCCTGGTAATGCTGTACATACAGTTCATGCCCAGGCTTGCTCATTTACAGAGAGAGTAAAGCCATGTCAAAACTCTACGATTCCTAGAGTGTTCGCAGCTACCCATGACTCACCCAGTGACTCCCCTCAGACTTCAGTTAGAACCTGACGGCTTGGGGGAAAAATTCCATAAAACCTACTCTAAATACCAATTTGAACAACAGAATAAGAATTGATCAATATTATCATAATGAAAAAATGAACAGATTTGCCAGAAATACTCCTATCAAAACAGTTTTCTATAAATCATTAGGCCTACAGAGGAGTCCTTGATGAATGCCAGACATTTATTTGGAGTCCTGGTTAACTATGTCATCAGTTTTCTTCTTCTATGAGGGCTGGGGACCCAACCTAACCGCAGAATAGGGCAGATGGTATGAATCAAGATATCACTTTCTCACATTATCTCTGTCTAATGTGGACTATAGTGACTCAAAAATTTCCTTAACCCCTGTCAAAGAACAACAGCTGTGTGTGTTATTCCCCAAACACAGCTACACATTATTGGGCTGATATTTGCTATAATGCAAAAAAATCTTTTTCAAAGCTTACAAACAAACCCAAGAAACTCTTCTACCGATATTTTAAAAAACAAGCTGAAAATCCATTAACAGAACATCATTCTTTTAGAGTATGTGATTCTTTAAACTTCATCATAATATAAAATATTAAATATTCAATGTTAATTAAAATACTTTAAAAATTAGACAAAATTCTTCTATTTTTTTCTATTTTTTCAAACAACGAAGGTTTTAAAAATCATTAACCTTGAAATATGATAATGATTTGTGAACCTAATGTCTCAAAATAGAGTTACTCATGATATGTAATTGAGCCTATTGTCCCATAGACAGTTTTTTTATTTTTGATTAACAGAAATTGACCCTTCTGTTCTTAAAGTTTGAAACTTACATTTGTTTTATCTGAATTCCTTCCTGAGGAAAATACTTTCAGGCCTCTCAAAAACTGTATCAAATAAGTGAAACTCACCAGATTACTGCATCTAGACAAGGAGATGCAGGACCCTCATTCCTTATGATTGCTTCCTTACCCCTCCCTGGTTTCTGTTTTCTTACACACTGTTACATTTTTTTTCCCTGCTATGTAAACTAGTTTTAGTCCCTCAGGGAAATGGGTTTGAGCCCGAGCTCCCATCTCCTTAGCTGCAGCACCCCACTAAAGCCTTCTTTCATGGCAATAATCATCTCAGTGACTGGCTTTCTGTGCAGCAAGCAGCAGGACCTAGACCAAACTCTTGGTGTTTCAGTAACAGTGGCATTAAGCCCATAGTGAAGTTGTTTACTCCTCAAAGTGATATGCATGTGTACTAGACTGAGCATTGAACTCACAGTAAAGTTGTTTCTATTCAAAGTGTATGTATAATAGACGATGCTAATGACATAACACCTACCATGGCCCAGTAACACCTGAAACCCAGAACAAACTGATAGAAAATGGAGCCAAAGGTAGTGGAGAGAATAATAATGGACACACCTGTGGCGAATCATAAGGGCAGCAAGGAGTTGACAATGTTCAAGGCCCTTTTAGAATCTCTGCTCCTGAGAACTTTTAGAATCTTGACTTGACAATTGCTACCTGGAGTCCTGCCTTAGAGGAGTAGCCACTTTGCACTGACCAGCAAGTTGTTTGTTTGTGTGCTGGTCTTCTGAGCCTTGCTGTGATTTGTTACTTTCCTAATTACTGCCTTGAATAATTGCATTGTGAATATTTGCTTGATTGATCACTGTGTGTGAATTTCTAGAAATAAACTGTCGGAATTAGAGCATTGCTAATTGGCCTTGAGTCATTGTGAAACCTTCCTAAGTTTTAAGTTAGCATGCAGGACCCACCTGATAAAAATAGCAATTAATATTAATACAATGAACATTAACCTAATTGTTTAAAAAACCTAACACCTATGACGTTTTTAACTGTAAGAATACTTCTATCACTTAGCAAATGTGTTAAAATATTTACATAGGCATTGGTTTTGCTGTAGATCAAAACACAAATGACACACTCTATAAATGTGGGTGTTTCACTAATTCAGGAGATCAGGTCTGCACAGGCTCACGCCTGTAATCCCAGCATTTTGGGAGGCCGAGGCAGGTGGATTGCCTGAGCTTAGAAGGAGAGACCAGCCTGGGAAATATGGTGAAACCCTGTCTCTACTAAAATACAAAAACTTAGCTGGGTGTGCCAGGAGTCCCAGCTACCTGGGAGGCCGAGGCACAAGAATTGCTTGAACCTGGGAGGCAAAGGTTGCAGTGAGCCGAGATCATGGCACTGTACTCCAGCCTGGACAGCAGAGGAAGACTCTGTATAAAAAAAAAAAAAAAAAAAAAAGAGATTATTGCTGTGTTGGGGGGCATTTGATACTCTTACATGTTTCTGACATGTTGATGCTGACACTGTCCCATAGGAGCCACAGGCACTAGCTCTGGTTTTGACAACTTAAAAAAAAATTAATAACATTCTTCTTCAAGCAAAACTTCTGATTTTTTTCTCTGAATGTGTTCAGTCCCACATGAAATTTGGCACTACCTTAATTAAATTTAAATTTGATGTGTCAAACAATTTTCAGATCTGTAAACTTGTGAGCTTAAAGAAAACTCCTTTAAAGGCATGTTTCAGTTTCATGTGAAATCACGAAGGATCATCTTAGGCTTTATCTAATCCAAGCTGCTCTTTCTCTGCCTTTTCTATGGCCATTGTTCTTTTTTATCTTGTTCACTTAAAAAACCCTTTGCTTTTTTCTAAGTATGCCTTTCATATTTAATCGCTTACTAAGCTTCTAATACAAATACTCAAATAATATTTTATTTGTTATAATTCATGGAATGACATCAAGGGCTCATTTTTGTACACACAAAGGGAAGAAAAGATAATTTATGTCAAAAGATACTATTTCAAAAATTTGGAAAATTCTTCATTTCTTTTTGTATGTAAAACATCACTTAATAAACAAATCAAAAGAGCTAATGTTTTGCTAGGTGCTTCATATAGTAATAATAATTTCACTTTCTAACATTTTGAGACACCAGTGTTTTACAAATGTTAATGATATTATCTGCCATAATATTATTTGCCTTAGCTAATAAACTAACTTATTAACCACACTTCATAGTCATTCTCTTTTTTAATTTAATTTTAAGTTCCAGGATACATGTGCAGAATGTGCAGGTTTGTTACCTAGGTAAACATGTGCCATGGTGGTTTGCTACACTCATCAACCCATCACCTAGGTATTAAGCCCAGCATGAATAAACCATTTTTCCCTAATGCTCTCTGTCCCCACTCCCCACCAACAGGTCCCAGTGTGTGTTGTTTCCCTCCCTGTGTCCATGTGTTCTCATTCTTAAGCTCTCACTTATAAATGAGAACATGCAGTGTTTCGCTTTTTGTTCCTGCATTAGTGTGCTGAGGATAATGGCTTCCAGCTTCATCCATGTCCCTGCCAAAGACATGATCTCATTCCTTTTTATGGCTGCGAAGTTTTCCATGGTGTATATGCACCACATTTTCTTCATCCACTCTATCACTGATGGACGTTTGGGTTGATTCCATGTCTTTGCATAGTCCTTCTCTCTTTTAAGTGTATCCTGGATTCACATATTCTTAGGGCACTATTCTCCACTTGAATCACCTACTACTCATAAAAAGGTGAGAACTTACTAAAAACACTCATTATATATATGTTTAAAAATTCTGGGACAAATGATAAGAGTATGGGAGAATGAGACAGTATGTAGGCTCTAAGTCCTGGTTCCATTGTTGGAAGTTGTAAGAGATGAGATCGTTATGATAAAGTTCAACTTGATAGTCAATTAGTTACTCTCAATAATCTTTTGTTTTTTTTTTTTGAAGACAGACTCTCACTCTGTCACATAGGCTGGAGTGCAGTGGTGAGACCTTGGCTCACTGCAACCTCCGTCTCCTGGGTTCTAGTGATTCTCCTGCCTCCTGAGTAGCTGGGATTACAGACGTGTGCCACCACATCTGGCTAATTTTTGTATTTTTAGTAGAGACAGGGCTTCACAATGTTGGCCAGGCTGGAATTGAACTGCCGACCTAAAGTGATCCACCTGCCTTGGGCTCCCAAAGTGCTGGGATTACAGGTATAAGCCATCATGCCCATCCTCAATAATCTTAATATTTGATTATGTGGTGGTGTCTAGAACAATCTGTCAGGACATTTTAATCATTCATAAAGATTGAAACAATCAAAATAAGTGTCTAAAAATAAGTGTCTAGGGCAAGCTTGTCCAATTCGCTGCATGTGGCCCAAGATGACTTTGAATGTTGCCCAACACAAATTCATAAACTTTCTTGAAACATTATGAGATTCTTTTGTGAATTTTTAAATTTTTTTTTTTTTAGCTCATCAGCTATTGTTAGTGCTAGTGTATTTTATGTGTGGCCCAAGACAATTCTTTCAATGTGGCCCAGGGAAGCCAAAAGATTGGACACCCTTTGTCTAGGCAATGCTATGGTCAGGTTTGCTGAGTATTCTGTAGGTGGAATGTAAAATCCAAGATAATGCCTGTTGAACTTGCTGGAAAGTGCACCAACCTTATACTGATCCTATCTCCAGGCTTGGTTCAATGATCCTGTTTTCATTTCCAAATTTCCAACAGAATCTTGTGCTTACAGACACCCTAGAGGGGATCAAGCTTTAAACTGTGTGTTTTTTTTTTTTTTTTTTTTTTTTGCTTACTTGTCTGTCTACCCTATCAGATTTTGAGGTCCCTGAAAACAAGAAATACCATTTTTTGTTTTTATTTTTAAATCTCTGTAGTCCCAACATTTAGCATTGTGCCTAGCATGAGTGGCCAACAAATGTTCATTTGATTTGATTTAATGTAATTTGGTATAATACCAAGTTGATGTTTGTTTGGAAATTCTGTTTTCTTGAAAATGCTGACTGGATCCAGGTTGCTCAGCACAGAAGAGACTGCTAGGAATGGATAGATTTCTTTATTATTATTATTATTAGTTTAATTTTTTAGGCACATGGTCTCACTCTGTCACCCAGGCTGAAGTGTAGTGGTGCAATTGATAGCGACAAGAGACTGCAAAATGCTGCCCAGGTCATTGTGTACAGGGGGCTTGCCTAAAGATGACACAATAGACTGGGGGCCACCCTGTGCACTGAAAGAATGGGATGGAGCCACTGGGAATTGTCGCCTCATGCAGTGGGGAGGATCCCGGTCTCTTCAGCTTCTGTGTGGTGGCCTGGCATTCATTCTGAGGTGCAAGCCTGTTGGCAGGACCCCCCGATTTTTTTTCTGAGAGCTTTCTTTTAATAAATTTCACTCTCCTCACCTTCCAATGTGTCTACGTGCCTTATTTTTTCTGGTTGTGAGACAAGAACCTGGATTTTAGCTGAGCTAAGAAGCAAAAAATCCTGCATCACAGTCATAGCTCATTGCAGCCTTGAACTCTTGGGTGCAGGTGATCCCATCTAAACTTCTTGAGTAGCTGAGATTGTAGGCATGAGCCACCATGCCCTCTAAAAAGAAATTCCTTTCAAACATTACAAGCTCCTCATCTTCTCCTTTTGCCACCTGGGGGTTTTAGACATACACTGGCCTCAAGACACACACTCTTTGGCACTTTCTTTTGAAACCACTGAACACTTGGAAGAAATTCTTTTGGGTCAGGTGGTTCCTGCTAAGCTTACATGTAAAGAAAGGGAGAGATAGTGAAGCACTTGCTGTCTGACTGCAGATAGACCAACCAATATGACTACTTAGATTTGTCGAGGAAATGAACTACAGAGGGGACTATCTGCTTTGTACAAAGTTTTCTTTTTTTTGAGATTCTTTTAAAAAATGAATATGTATATATGCATTTTAACTGGATTCTCAAATAGATCTGGGACCCCAAAAGGCAAATAACAACTGTTCAGGGCAAGTAAAGAGAACTTGGATTTCAAATGGTAGCCTCCTATTTTGATATGAAGTTTCTGGAAAGGAAGGATAACATCTGAGTCTCTGTATTTCCTGCACCTTGTACAACAGTATTCAGCATATAGCAATCAGTAGGGAGTTATTTGGAAAAAAAACTTGATGACAAAAGCAAGGCTTATTCAAAAACTATTGCTATCTAGGAATGACATCGTTTCACATTGCTCAATACTTCACTCATCATGGGCATGCCAACTTACAAGCGTTACTGGAAAGAATTTACCTGCTTCTGAAATAGTAGGAATTATCTATTTCATTTGTACACCTTGGAATTTCCACGCTCTTTCCATGTCCAACTACTACCATTAATTTTTATTTTTATGGTACTTACATTTGTAAAGATTTTATATTAGATTCTCAAAAAATTCTGTGGGATGCATAGGTCTTCCAGGAAGTACGACTTCTGTGACAATAAAGATGAGCCCTGATTTCCCTCAGATAGGAAGTCTATTTTTCTATTTCCTTAAATTAAAAAGAAAAGAGCCGTGGTCCTGGGAGATCCCATATAGGATCACAAAGTGTGGGCTAAGCTAGTACCTCATCACTGCAAAGGAAGTAAAGTAAAGGAAAAAAAAAGTTTTCTTTTTCCCTTTTTAAAGCAGCAGCATAATTCGCTGGCTCAGCAAATGTTTTTCCTTATTATAGATTGCAAAAGGAGATGTGGAGGCCCTGTTTACCCTTAGCCCTTCCTCCCGCCCCGGACTGTACCATTAAATCCTAGATACTGGGGTGACTGAAAAGGATAGGGAATAAATTAGAAATTGTCAAAATGTTTTCCCCATATCATGCCTGGCAGCACTTGTTACTTTCTTTTAAGTTGATAACAATCAGTTCAGGGGTTTGCTCTGCTTGCAAGGTCACTGCAAGAGTGAGCATTGAACTTTGGACTATAGCTGAGGGGTGAGGTAAACAACAGGACTATAAATATGAGAGAGTGTCACTGTGGCTTTGTGGAGCTGCCAGAGCAAAGCAAAGAGAAAGGAAGCAGGCCCGTTGGAAGGGTTTGTGTAAGTAGAAACTTTGTGTTTTCTGATACTTTTTCTTTTAGAGTTTGGTAAATATTTTTTGAGTCTGATAAAATGTTTTTTTTCCATAGAATAGATTTAGAAAACGGGTAGAGGAAATAAAAATAATAAAACAGAAAAAGAACAAGAGTCTGAACTTGGGTGTGGTAGGTGAAGTTCCCAGTGGGCACATTTGACTGTTCTTGATTTCTGCCTTGTCTTCTGCACAGCTGAGAGTAGAGGAAGCTGAAGAAATCCAAACTTTTAATTCTACAAACTGTTGTGATGTTACATAGGCTATATTATATGTTCAAATTTAAGTATTTTCCACTGAAAGGCAGAGTAAGAACAAACATGGAAAAAATCTAGCCATTTGGATTTGAAGAGCAGACACTGAAATATGCTCATTCTAGTGTTGTAGAAGTGTCCAGGGATATTGTGAGCAGTTTCAGAGAAAAAAGTGGTGGTGGGGTGGGTACAGCAGGTTCAGTCCACAATGTAGAAGTGGTCACCCCTAAAGAAGCTAAAGCCCATGTCACAATTAGGTGGTCTGTGATTAATTGCAAAGTTTCATATTTTAAACAGAGAGTGAGAGCATTCAGGTGAATTAGGGGCTTTCAGATGCTGGCCTAAAGTTTAGAGGTAGAGGACAGAGAAAGTTTGTACATATGCTTTTTTATTTATTTTTATTGATTATTTATTTTTTTTAAAGATGGGGTTTCACCATGATGGCCAGGCTAGTCTTGAACTCCTGACCTCGGGTGATCCACCCACTTCAGCCTCCCAAAGTGCTAGAATTACAGGCGTGAGCATACCCTACTTTTTAATAAGAAATTTTAAATACATGTAGGTCTGTATGTGGCTATCAAATCTAAGTTTTGCAATTGAAAAGTGGTAAAGTTAGTGAAATTTACAACTACTTTTCAATTCTTATTGGATCAGCTTCCAGTAAATCCAATTTTGTTATTTATCTTCATTATTTTCATATAGCTGACAACTGTAATTAAAATCAAAAGTTTATTATGTAAGAAAGCAGCCTGTTGATTATGATGATGTAAGAAATCTGAAAGTGTGAACTCTAAGCTACAACTCTCTGCCAATGACTTATGTTTAGACAAAAACCTAAATGAAAGAAATGAGTGAAATAGTCTTTTTATTTATATTCACCATGTAGCCACTTGAAATATGTGCTCTGGGCTGGGCGCGTTGGCTCACACCTGTAATTCCATCACTTTGGGAGGCCAAAGCGGGTGAATCACAAGGTCAGGAGTTTGAGACTAGCCTAGCTAACATGGTAAAATCCCATCTCTACTAAAAATACAAAAATTAGGCAGGTATGATGGTGGGCACCTGTAATCCCAACTACTTAGAAGGCCGAGGCAGGAGAAATGCTTGAGCCTGGGATGCGGAGGTTGCAGTGAGCTGAGATCGCACCACTGCACTCCAGCCTGGGCGATAGAGCAAGATTCCATCTCAAAAAAAAAAAAGAAAAAAGAAAAAAGAAAATGAAAAGAAAGAAATATGTGCTCTGTGGCAAAGTGAGAAAATCAAGTGCTGAATTTTTGTCAAGATTCTGTAACTACTGAATTTGTAGTCTAGGAAACAGAGAAAACCTAGCCATTCTGTTAAGAAATAAAAAAGCTTGAATTATTTTTATGTTCTCTTTGGCTTCTTAGCACGTAAACAAAAATAGTTGTCTGCTATAGTTACTGCAAGTTATCTATCTAAAAACTCTCAATATATTGCAGTAGCTAAGAGGTCATTCTTTGGATTTGGTGGAACTGCTTTGAATGCAGCCTCTCGTGACTGACTTACTCTCTGTGTGATCATAGTCAAGATACCTAAATTCTTAGTCATAGTTTTCTCAACTGCAAAAGGGGATAATGGTCACATAATTGTTTCCAGGATTAACGGACATGCTATGTATAAGTACGTAGTGCCACCTGAATATAATTGTATAAAAGTTAAATACATGATAGCTATAATAAGGATAATTGTATTATCATTGTAAATACTATCCTAGAGGAATTTTCTAGATTTAGCCCAAATATATCTTCTTCTAAAAATATTAGAATATTAAAAATGTTAGAATAAGTAGTTGGGGTGGCCTTAATAATTTAATTTGTCCTCTCTTTACCTCTCTCACCTCAATTTCTCTAGTTTTTTCTCTTCCTTTAGTCAAGTTTTTATCAAGATATCATATATACGTAGGAATTTTGAGTGTTAAATAATGTGAAAGACAATCAGGGTTAAAAATTCTATCTATATCTACCAGTGCATTAAAGCCCAGATCAATCTGATCTTAGCTTTTCTATTCTCCTGTTAATTCTGGGCTCACTCTAGGGCAATTTACTGTTAGCTCCCCACCTTCAAAGAAATGCATCTGCTTTAAAAAATCTCA
This sequence comes from Plecturocebus donacophilus, assembly GCA_004027715.1. Taxonomy (NCBI): domain Eukaryota; kingdom Metazoa; phylum Chordata; class Mammalia; order Primates; family Pitheciidae; genus Plecturocebus; species Plecturocebus donacophilus. Next base: position 15,575 of record PVKP010016492.1, read on the forward strand.
AATCAGTGCTTGAAAATGTATTGACTTCCTAGTTTTTGAATTATGTCCTGATCTCTCCCTACAGATTCTTACATCAAAATGAGCCTGAATTACATGTGAGGATTTTTCTTTCTCCTCTCTACTGAATGTGTTCCTTTTTCTTATCACTTGTCTACAGTTCACCTGTTTTTGAACCTCTCTGTTTAGAGAGCTAGCCCTAGTTTTGAGGATATTTCTTGTCAGCTATTTGAAAACATTTTAACTTCGTTGCTCAGAGAAAGCATCTTTTTACCAAAGAAAGTGCTGTGTAGTCACAGGAACTTTCTCATAATAGGAACTTTCCAATAAATAGGCTAATTGAGTGTGGGTTTCAGCGAGTCTTAAATTGGTGGAGGGAACAGTGATGTGCGATATTACTTCTTGGTTAGATACATAGAGCTAGACTTTAAGGAATACAAGAAAGAAAAGGGAGCCAGCCATACCCAAAGAGACTTATAAAAATACAGAACGTTTGAACCTGGAGAGCTAAGGGCCCGACATGAGCCACATTCATTTTGTTGGTATACTCTTCTCTCTGCCATCACCTTTCTTTCTGGGTTCTTTTTTTGCTGGCTCTTTCCATTTCTGTGCAGAATCTTCTATTGGTCCCTTTCTTCTTAGAGAATAGAAAGAGCAGTTAGAACTTGGTGTGTCTCAACCAAAAGTCAGGTTGTGTTTGCAGGATGTTATATAAGTCACAGACTTGGTTATATAAACCACAGTCTGAACATTTTTCTAAACACGTATCTTTAGGCAGGGAAGTTCTTGGCTGCCTGATGCGGCAGATTTCCATAAGTTTCTGGAGACAGAATTCATGGGCTAGGTATTTTTAGGAAGTAGAATTATGTCTGCTGGATTTGTAGAAATTAATATTTAGGCCTGTGAAGTTATCTATGAAGAAGAGTGATAGGTTGTCTCTTACAGGACAACCCCAGCAATGTGGAGAAGCCTGGGGCTTGCCCTGGCTCTCTGTCTCCTCCCCTCGGGAGGAACAGAGAGCCAGGACCAAAGCTCCTCATGTAAGCAACCCCCAGCCTGGAGCATAAGAGATCAAGATCCAATGCTGAACTCCAGTGGTTCAGTGACTGTGGTTGCTCTTCTTCAAGCCAGCTGATACCTGTGCATTCTGCAGGCATCAAGGTAAGACAGTCTTTCTGTGACTTAAAATATCTTAAGGGGAAAGCTATTAAATACACACATGCATATAGACATAAAATAAAAGAAAAGTGAACACAATGTATTAAATCACAGTTTTTGGAATCACAGTATGTGATTGCATAGAACAAATTAGAAGAGAGAAACTGGGATGATACACACCAAAATGTTTACAGTGGGCTGCCTAGGGTTATGGAAAATTTTTCTTACTTTTGTGGACCCGTATTTTATAACTTCCTACTAAATATGTATTACTTGTGTAATGAAAATGTTCTAAAATATACTTCTGCAAATAGAACAGTTACTTCAATACAAGAAGCAGAGAAGACTGTTTTGTCAGAGTAGAAGGAACACTAGGGCTGCTATCAAAGGTGTTGGGTTATTTAACAAATAAATATCAAAGATATTTGTTGAGTTATTCACCAAATACTCATTGGGTAGAATTCTCCTTACAGTCGTCCAGTGGTATCTGTGCAGGACTGGTTCCAGGATCCCCCTCATACACCAAAATCTATGGATGCTCAAATCCCTTATATAAAATGGCATCGTATTTCCATATAACCTATGCACATACTTTTGTATGTTTTAAATTATCTCTAGATTACTTATAATACCTAAAACAATGTAAATGCTATGTAAGTTATTTTTATATTGTATTGTTTAGTGAATAATGACAAGGAAAAAAGTCTACATGTTCATTACTATAGATGCAGCTATCTTTTTTTTCCAATCATTTTTGATCTGTGTTTGGTTGAATCCATTCTACCTATAAGATATATTTAAAATATATACACTTCACTGTGCTAATTTGAGAACTAAATGAGCCACTGTTTGTGTCAGCATAAGGTTTTAACTAAGCACATTTTAAAAGTAATTCTAAAAATGACAGTTTCAAAATATTTTACCAGAATATAAAGAATGGGTACAGTATGGGTTAGTTAAAAATAAGGATAGTTTCCCATAGAAAAATAAGGAAGAGGAAGAAAAACCACTAATCAAATCACATGAGATTATTCATTTTATATATTTCTTCCCAAATATTTTTAGATTGGAAGACCTGCGAGTAAAACTGGAGAAAGAAGGATATTCTAATATTTCTTATATTATTGTTAATCATCAAGGACTCTCTTCTCAATTAAGATACACACATCTTAAGAATCACGTTTCAGAGCATATTCCTGTATATCAGCAAGAAGAAAACCAACCAGATGTCTGGACTCTTTTAAATGGAAACAAAGATGACTTCCTCATATATGACAGGTTTGTACATACACACAAACATATCCCAAATTTAAAAATAACTGTTTTGTATCTATTTATTTACTTCCCACCACACATAACAATCTTCTTTGCTGTTAAATACAATGCCATATTTCAATCTTCATCTCACATAATCTCTCTCTAACATTTAAAAGTAAAAATTACTCCTTATTTTTGAAATACTCTCATTTAAAAAAATTTCTATGACACTATACCCTGCTGGTTTTGCCATATCCCTCCTCTTCTGTCTCTTCCACACTTCCTCTTCTACCTCCCTGTTTTTCTTCCTCCCACATTCTTCCTTGGTTTATTCTGTATGTGTTTGTGTTATCCAGGACTATATAAGTTTCCTTCTATTCACACTCTGCACTTTTTACCTGAGCTATCTCATCTATCCCTTGATTACAATTACAACATATATTAGGATGATCCCAAATATATATACAAAGCTGAAACACAATGACTGAACTCCAGACCAGTGTATCTACTTCATAGATACATTCACCAACATCTTAAATTCAATTATTCAAATCTGTATTGATTATCTTCTCCTAAAACATACTTATACTTTCACCTTTGTGTGATTTATATATAGCAACCTATTGGAGGGAGATGTAGCCAACCACTAGGGCATATAATCCTATAATTTTCCGACCCTGCACTCCCAGTCATTATCCACTATTTCACAGGACGTCAAAAAAACCATCATATATGGCAGGCTTGCTGTCATCTACCCCTTCAGAAAACTGTGTGACAAGAATGTATTACTGACTCCTTCCATCACACTCCCATCTCAGGTCAATCATCAAATTCTATGGGTTCTTAATCCTCAGTATATTTATCTCATATCCATAATTATTATCTCAGGTTACTTTGCTGTAACCACTTCTCTAGATTTTCCACTAATCTCTTCACTTGATTTTTTTTTGTTTTGCATTTAATAGTAAGTGATTTAAAATAAGACATTTGCCTTTGTTTATTGCCAAATCATTTATAAACTCTTTATTTACATTTACATTTTTTGGAATGACTTTTATTTTTGAAATATCTTTCTTAAAAGTAAGGCATGTAAAAGAGTTCACCATTCCAGTAGGAAAATACAGAAAGCTGATTACATTTTTTTCCCATAAATTGGCATTCTGGTTAAATGAAAAGAATGACCAATTTGTATATCTTGTACAATTCTAACCTAAGTCTTTTGCAAATGAATAACTATATCTTCGAATTAATTAATTTTAATCTAAGTAATAATTTGAAGGCTACATACCTGAATTTCTGAACTGTAAAGTGAGTTAATCATTTAAGCATGATCTACACAAATCTAATTTTGATTCTGCGAACAAATAAAACATTCATATTTTGAGGGAACCTCAATGCATGCATTATGCCATTATAAACTCTTAGCGCATGCTTTATTTTCTTTGATTCTCCGGAATTTGGTGAGCTCTACTTGGTCTTATACTAAATTTAAAAAAATAATCACAATTAATTCTTTTAGGCCTTCAAACTTCTAATTTTTAGTATAACCTAAAATTATAATCCTTTGATAATCACATAAAATCATATATTCTGGGTAAAATGTGGGCAGGAAGAACATTTTTAAGCCCACCATTTCTGACAATGCTACATGTTCTAATACTTTCATTGTACTGAAATTTTCATTGCATTAGATATATTTTTAAATAAATGGGTTATTGGCCACAGCTTGGAGATCTTTTTGTTATGTCATGATTTCTTGTGTCAGATTTGTGTTGCCATAGCAGTACTGACAAACTCGTGATTTTCAGAGCCTAATTTATAAGTTAGTGGTTTGGGCACTGGTAGAATTTATAAGTCAGTCACAAAATTGTATTGATCAAGTAACAATGATGACTAGTTTTGATATTATTTAGTGACAGATCTATAACATTTCAAATTGCTGGTATTAGACTAATTGTAGTGTTGCTATGACCTGACCTGGTATGCAGTTCCTGGGAGCTCATTTGTAGCTCTCATCCAAAGAAATTTAGTGAAGGCCTGAAAGGGTCTTAGTTACAAGACCATTAAACCTATAATACCTATCCCAGACTGTTTGAGTAGGATCATGATACAGAAAATACTATAATGACGTTGTATTTGTCCTTTTTCTTAGATGTGGCCGTCTTGTATATCATCTTGGTTTGCCTTTTTCCTTCCTAACATTCCCATATGTAGAAGAAGCCATTAAGATTGCTTACTGTGAAAAGAAATGTGGAAACTGCTCTCTCACGGTATTTTTCTGAATTATTTTTCTGGGGAGAAAAGAGGAAATCTTTTAAGACCTATCTAAATAAGTGTTTCATGATAAATTAGGATAAATTAGTCGATCAATGCTTTTGCAGGTGTACTAAAAGTAAATAACAATAATTTTTATAATTAAACATATCCTGTCATCAAACCTCTACTTTAAAACATTTTCTGAAGATCAATGTTGCTGCCTTTATCTAGAAGTGCTTTATAAATTAAAAATCAATGTAGATCATATTTCAATTACCACCATGACGTTGCATGAGCATAAGTGCTCAAATAATTTAGTCAACAAACAAAACAATATTATTGTAGTATCCTGAAAATGTCAGCACAAGAAGATGGTAATAGCAAAGTTTACCCATAGCATTACTTGGAATGGAACTGGGTACAGAAACTACTTAATTTTTTGCGGATACAAGACTATCAGATTTGTCCTGAAGCTCTTCTACTGTCTGCCCATCTGCAATCTGAGTTTACTTCAAAATGGAATAAGTTTTCTACTCATTACTGGTATTTATTTCCTAAAAACTATGAAAATATTTTTTCCTTGTTATAAGAAGAGCTATATTTAAATCTTTTTTTTGAGACAGATTCTCACTCTGTCGTCAGGTGCCAGGCTGGAGTGCAGTGGTGCGATCTCGGCTCACTGCAACCTCCGCCTCCCGGGTTCAAGCAATTCTCCTGCCTCAGCTCCCCGAGCAGCTGGGACTACAGGCGCATGTCACCACACCCAGCTAATTTTTGTATTTTTAGTAGAGACGGGGTTTCACCATGTTGGCCAGGATGGTCTCGATCTCTTGACCTCATGATCTGCCCTCCTTGGCCTACCAAAGTGTGGGGATTACAGGTGTGAGCCACCACGCCTGGCCTTAAATCTTTTTAAATAAAAAAGGCACTCAAAGAATTTATTTTAGTTTGTATTAACTAGACTTGTTTTCCTTCATATAAAAATGAAAAATAATTCTAAACAATGTTTCATTGATAGGTCAGATTACCAAAACTTCAACTTAGTTTTGAAAACAATTCTAGTTTTATCTGTAAATTGTATTTCCTTCAGATTTTCCTCAGCTCTAAAGAAAGCCATCTCAAATTTTTAACAAATTATCTAATTAGTTAATTTAAAGGAGTACAACAAGTTACTCTAGTTATGTAATTTTCACATTTTTACCTTTATAATGATCTTATGCGGGTTATTTTACTACTTTTAAAGATGAGGAGACTGAAGTAGTGGAAGAAAATACTAAGAGTAATGATAGAAAAGTACAAACTCAACCTATACTAAGCATTTAATAAATACTATAATGATTCCTTATATTTTGGGATTATTTCTGTATTTCTCATTTGTGCAAATGCCTGATAGTTATAGATATACCTAATTAAATTGAAAAAAGGCAGAAACAGTTACTACAATATGCTTAAAATGTGTAAATTATCTGTAAATACGAATTACAGATCAGACACTATTAGTATCTGATATGCCAAATCAAACTGGAGTTTTTCTATTTCATTGTCTCCTAGATAGGATTAATTATAGGACACATTATCTTATGTACTATTTAGGAAAAAATGCTGCTAATTAAAGTAGGGTACAGTGAGAAAACACCACCAATAGTATGGTATATTCTAATTTTAGAGATATTAAAATCTAAAGAAATATGCACCACATGATCAGTAAAATACAGTAATGTGTTTTTGAAATTAGACTACCACAGGTATTTGTGTTTGTTTAAACCTTGAACACTTTGAACACTATGCAGTATATTTTAAACATACATCAAACTGTTTATACGTTTCTAAGCAAACACTCTTAGCTTCTAATGTAGAAGTAATTCAGAAATAACAAAAAAAAGGTACCATTTAGTAGTTGTATGCTAAAATTTAATGGCATTTATAACCTCTTAAAACCTTCAAAACATCAAAACCATATCACTTAGTGAGTTTTTGGGTTCTAGGTTGATTTTGTAAATTTATTTACAAATTAGCCTTAGGTTGAGGTTTAATGTTACATTTCTGTATCGATAGGCTTTGAGTCTCTGACTGGTTGGTACCACAAAACAATAAAATTTCCAGTAAATTAAAGAACTAGGATCATGAAGAATGGATATTATGGTCAATGGGAGTCAGGCAGTAATTTGCTGCTTTCAGCTGCCAGCTGAAAGTAGAGAAACATTAGCAAAGCTTAGGTGAAGTTCAAAACTTTTCCTGGCATAGGATGAAGTATGGAAAACTAACACATTTGAGCAGAGTTTATTAGCACTTTTGAATTATCAGAGATAATTAATACTAGATTATAGTAACATATGGTATTACATAAGATGCACTGTTGACCTAGGTACAGAAGTTTCCATAGAGATCAACTGATTTTTTTATTTTTATTTTTTGAGACAAGGTTTGACTCTGTCACCCAGGCTGGAGTGCAGTGGCACCATCTCAGCTCACTGCAACCTCCACCTTGCAGGCTCAAGTGATCCTCCCATCTCAGCCTCCCAAGTAGCTGGGACTACAGGCATGCACCACCACACCTACCTAATTTTTGTATATTTTGTAGAAACGGAGTCCCGCCATGTAACCCAGGCTGGTCTCAAACTCCTGAGCCCAAGCAATCTGCCCGCCTTGGCCTCTGAAAGTGCTGGGATTACAGGTATGGGCTACCATGCCTGGCCCAGGTCAACTGAATTTAGGATTTGATATTAGATTGACTTTCGTGCAATCTATGTTCCTCTTGCCAGTTCACTTTATTTGCTTCTGCAAATATAAGTACAGTGGTTTGACTTTCTTTTTAAGCCTTTAATAAAATGTCAAGGTGTTAAGACTAACATCAGACTCTTTACTCATTAATATAATATAAAGCCAACTCTATTCTAATTAACTAGTTGGAATTTCACATACCTTAGGTCTACAAATCATTTTTCATGTAATATTTCTATCTCTATAAATTTGTTAATAAGTGATTTATAAATTTGTTCCAGACTCTCGAAGATGAAGACTTTTGTAAAAATGTATCTTTGGCTGCTGTGAATAAAGCAACTGAAGCTCCACAGCCCCATCACCATCATAAGCATCATCACAATCATGGACATCAGCACCTTGGCAGCAGTGAGCTTTCAAAGAATCAGCAGCCAGGAGCACCAGATGCTCCTACTCATTTCACTCCTTCAGACCTTCATCACCACCATAAGCACAAGGGTCAACATAGGCAGGGTCACCCAGAGAACTGATATATGCCAGGAAGTGAAGGTTTACAACATCCACGAAACAAGCTCTGACAAAAGAGATGTATAAATCAATTACTCTGAAAATTGCCCAAAGATTCAGAGTTGGCTCCTAGGAGCTGATGCTGACATTGTCGACATCTGATATTTGAAAAAACGGGGTCTGCAATCACCTGACAGTGTAAAGAAAACCTCCCATCTTTATGTAGCTGACAGGGACTTCGGGCAGAGGAGAATATAACTGAATCTTGTCAGTGACGTTTGCCTCCAGCTGCCTGACAAACAAGTCAGCAGCTTATACCCACAGAAGCCAGTACCAATTGAAGCTGAAAGAATAAGGCAAAAAAGTGAGAATGACCTTCAAACTAAATATTTAAGACATACTCCCCAAGTCAGTCTAGACACAATTTCATTTACATCATTTTTATAAACCCCCAAATTAGTGAACCAAAAATAGAAATTGGATTTGTGCAAACATGAAGAAATCTACTGGATTGGCTTCCAGATTTTAAATTTTATGTTATAGAAATATTGACTCAAACCATATTTTTTATAATGGGGCAACTGAAAGGTGATTGCAGCTTTTGGTTAACATGTCTTTTTTTTCTTTTTCCAATGTTCTACTTGCTTTAATGAGCACAGAAACATAAACTATGACCTAGGGGTTTCTGTTGGATAGTTAGCAATTTAGAATGGAGGAAGAAAAATATAGACATGCTTTCCATTTTTTTTTTTTTTACTTATCTCTCAAACAATATTATCCTTGTCTTTTCAATCTTACATTTTTAACTAAAGAAAGAAGTGGATTTTGTATTTTAAGATCGAGAAATACTTAACACATGAATATTTTGCTAAAAAAGCATATATATTTTAAATGCCCATTTATCTTTTTTGATATCGAAGACTCATATCTTGTTTTTACTATCACATGTGAATAAAACCTTTGCATCCTTCTTTCTCTAACATTGTATCACACTCTTCTAAAACTTGATTGGCTGTCTTGAAAGATAGGCTGTCTTGAAAGATATAAGGGTAAAGATAAAGAATATTGTCTGTCTCTGTATTGCTTGGTAAGTATTTCCATAGTCAATGATGGTTTAATAGATAAACTAAACCCTATAAACCTGACCTCCTTTATGGTTAATACTATTAAGCAAGAATGCAGTACACAATTGGATACAGTATGGATTTGTCCAGATAAATTCAATAAAAACCTTAAAGCTGACTCTTTGTGTGATGTAGGCTGTATGCATATGTTGAAATTAGAAGTGAAATTTTCAATTGCTTTTAAGTAAAATAACAACGAATGAATTTACTGCTAAGCTCAAAACCGTCTACGCTTAAGGTGAGAATCTTTGCCAACAGAAAGGCGTTGCTCTAAATCACGAATGGTATTACGAAGAATTGCAATCTCTTTGTTTTTTTCTTCTTGAAAATGTTGGAGTTTCTAAATGAAAGAAAAAATTTGTTATTACAATTCAAAAATAAAATTTAGTACAAGGAACAACAAAATAACAATAAAGAAATACACTTCTGCTATAAATTGGTATTTTAAAAAATAGCTATAGTTAATAAGAATTAGATGATTTCTATAGAAACATGCTTAGAAAATTTTCTTAAGCAACAAACCATGGGAGGAAAACTCACATACCCTTCTGTAGATATTCTGGGGCAAAACAGCAGAATCTGGATATGATTTTGATTTAGTCTGAACTCTTGCTAGTTTGGCATCAAACTGAATCAAATTTAAAAAGAAAGTTATAGAAACTCTAGACAATTAGAAACAATTGTTTCATAATCCATGATATCTTTTGACATGCAAGCTGTAATTTAGGGTAATAACAGACAATAGAAAAATCTTGCTTTAAGAAACAATTTTTCAGAAAGAGCAAAGGACACACATACAAGATTAACTCTGATTGCATGGTAAAATTACCTGGGGAGGTTTTTCTTTTTTTTTTTTTTGTACCAAATGCCTGGGCACTATAGAGATTCTGGTGTGTAGCTGGCATCATCTTTTTCTCAAAACGTGATTCTATAGTGCAGCCAGGGCAGAGAATCTGGTTTAACTTAAAGATAGGTAAAAATATTTTTACATTAAAATGAATATATTATAAAGAAAATGTAATCAACAGTCGGGAGAAAACCTCACATATCTTTCCTTAGGAACTTTGAGGCTGAACAGTAGAATTTGAATACCATCTTGTCAATTTAGTTTGAACTCTTCCTGGTTTGAATTAACCTGAATCAGGTTTAAAAAATTCTCATAGGTCATTCTTATAGGCCAAATTTTTCATTTTTGCACAATATTCCATTATAACTTCAGATTTAGTTAATATAGCCTCTCTGAGGACTAAGAATAAGCTCTGAGGTTATGTTCTGGTTGAAGGAGAGAAATGGTTAGGTACAATAAAGACAGATAACAAGGAGCTCTGTATACTAGTTAAATAATAGAACAATGATAAGGCCCAAATGGCAAACAAAATGCAAATTTCCAAATAGAGGAGGATTAGAAGTTGGTGGTAGATCTTGAAACAGGCCCATTAATTTCAGTTGGCCATTCAGTCTGTCTTGTGGTTTGTGGTACACTTGGCCAGATGGCAGCAGCAGCAGCAACAAAGGGCATCTAAAGTCAACATCAGCTCTCTTTCTGCCCAATGATTACACATGGTGCTTCATCAAGTACCCCCAGGGATTCCAAAGTTTCAGGAATATGAGTAGTATGTGATCTTAACTAAGACCTGTGAGTTCTTACAACACAAGGTAAAATGCAAGTTGGAGTGGGGAAAAGTGACGGAAGAATGATGTAAGGGTAGATTGACATAGTCTAAAAAAAATTTAAAGAGCAAATATTTTGTCAAAGTACCTTTGAGATTATGATATCTGGTTAAATGATGACTCAAGATATTTGAGCAAAGAGCTAGAGCCTCAGTCTTTGAGATGCCCTATTTGAAGTCCCTTTGAAAATATTTTTTAGGAATTTGGTTTGTTTGCCCCTGAGATATATATGTTTCCCAAAGATATTAGGAATAAATTTGTCTTTCTTATGAGAAATAAAGCAAAAGAAATTTCTAGTTGGTTTACTGGGGTTCAACAAATTTCTGCTGGGATGAGAATAATGTGAAGCATTAGAAACATTCTTCCCATGCTGGAATGGTATAATTATGAAAACTGCATAGAATTTACCATAAAATGCAGATAATCCCTGAATTTTCTGTCAAGGAAATGTAGTGCTAAAAACACAATAGCTAAAAAAAATTTCACTGTATTGGTTTAATAGCCAATTAGATATACTGAAGATAGAATTAGTAAGCTGGAGAATAGGTCAGAAGAAAATATCTACCCTGAGACAGGGAAAAGCAAGAAAATGACATATACAGAAAAGAGCATATGAGATATAGGAGCTGGTTGTAAAGTCTATGAAAGGCTGTTGTCTCTCATCTAGTGTTGGGCTTAAAGTTGCTGCAGTCAGAAAGGCCTGCAGTTAAAAAGAAAAGCTGGATGTCAAGTGGGAAATACTAAGAACAAAAGTTCTCAGAGGAAGCAATATTCTCTCTAAAAACCAGGACCTTTTGAACAACTGAGGAGTCTACCTTCAGGTCAAGTGCTGAAAGGCAATGCAGATGACAGTTGTATGGTGTGCGATTACTGCAATCATTTGATGGAGAATGAGCTTGCGTGAAGTCCTCTCACAAAATTGCTTCTAATCCTAAAATGTATCTTACTGTGGTGAAAAACAATCAAAGTACAGTTTAAGGGATGTGTCCTCAAGTTTGGCAAACTATTAAACACCTACCTCTAGTTGTAGCTTGATTATTTCATTTTGTTTTTCTTTTTCTTGGTTTCTTAGCTTTGCATTTAACTCTGAAATTTCCATCTCTTTTTTCCCTAATAGTTCTTTGTGCTTTTCTTCATTTAATTCAACTGAATAAATGAAATAAAATTCATTCATTAAAAATTTCAAAAATGTTACAATCTTGTATTTCTTTAGTATTTTAAATAATTCCTAAGAAAGTAAATTTAATTAATGAAACATATTTTAGAAATGGTTTATGTTTAGAATAGTTTTTCTGTATTTTTTTTACAAGATCCTGAATAATGTTGGAGACACAGAGGCCACTTGCCAAATCTTTTTGAATGAATAAGGTAATTTAAACTATTAAGCATCAGTGGCCTAGAAAATAAATGGGAGATATAGTGGTTGAAGAGGGATGCAAAATCTGAGTTTCTAGGTATGAAGGGCTCAAACTACTGGATGTCTCTAGAGCTACATAAAACCCCTGCTATACTATTCCATATGACCAGGCCATTCTCATGTTCATATCATGTCTTTATGCTTTATCAAATTTCTTCTTCTCCCAACTTTTTTATTCCTGTTAATGACACCATGATATCTAGGATGAGAGGCTCAAGAAAATCTTTGATTTTTAATGAAAAAGAAGACAATCAACAAGCCCCACAAATAAAAGGCTTCCTAGTTTCCTGATACAGATATTTAGATAATAAATTTGTAGATTTCTGCATGATTTGTACTTAAGGCTATTAAGTCTATCTATAAACACAGCTTTAGTACAAATTTTGAAATGTAATATTTTCTATATAATTCAGTTCAAAATATTTCCCGACTTCCTTTGAGATTTCTACCTTGATCCACAGGTTTATCAGGAATAATTTCCAAATATACAGGGATTTTTAACTTATCTGTATCTTACCAAATTCACCTTAATTGCAATTAAGATCCTGCTCTGTATGATTTAAGACCTTTGAAATGGGTTGAAATTTGCTTTTTCATTTATGATATTGTCACCTTTCTTAAATGTTCCATGCATACTTGAAAATAATATGTATTCTGCAATTATTGAGTATATTATTTATGTCAATTAGTATCCGTTGCTAATTTTGTTAAGTTTTCTACATCATTACTGATTTTGCATATTGAATATACTTTTTTACCACTAAAAGGTGAATTCAAGTCTCTCATTATGATTGTGGATTCGTCTGTCATCTACCAGTTCTGCTAATTTTATTTGGTGCATATAAAGAGAATTGTTATATTATGCTAGTAAATCGAACACTTACATCAGAAAATATCCATCTTTTGCTCTAGTATTGCTTCTTGCTTTAAAGTATACTTTGTCCAATATTAGTATAGCTATGCCAGCTTTGTGTCGGCTACTATAAGCATGGTATATCCTTTTCCATCTTTTATTTAAATCTTTCTTATATTTTATGTTTATATATAATATTTATTTATTTATTATAAATTATTCAGGGTCTTATGTTTTATATTAATAATAATAGCTTTATATTTTAGGTATATTGAAAGCAGTATATTAGCAGATTTTAATCTTTATTCAATCTGGCAATCTTTGTCTTTTAATTGGAAATTAAAGTTTAATTTAATGCATTTAGTAATATAATTGGGTTTAAATCGACTAGCTTATTATTTGCTGGCTTTTACATTTTATGTTCATTTTTCTCATCTTCATTTGGACTGAATAACTATTTTTACTTCCCTTTTTTCTTCTTCTATTAGATTAATAGTCATTAGTTTGATAAATGTTTTTTTATTCTTCTTTAGTGGTTACCTTAGAGTTTATAACATGCATATTTGACTTATTAGAATTTCATAAAATTAGTATTTTCATCACTTTATGGACATTATGCAAGTCTTAAAAACACTTTAACTCCATTTACTCCCCCTTCTATCTTTGGTGGCTTTGTACTATGTTAACTTAGCTAAATTAGAACTATGTTTCCCACAATTCCCTTGTCTATACATTTCTAAGTTAGAGTTAGCCATAAGAGACATCTCCACAAGATTTGGAACATGGAAGTATAGAAAGAACTAATTTGCTCTGATGTTTAGTATAAGATGCTGGGTAGTGTTTCAGTTCACACATGGTGTTGCTGGTCTTCTGGCTCACCAAATTAGCAGCTCTCATTTTTTCAAGGTCAGTGTAGAACCCAGGCAGTGCTGCAATTCATATAAGTTGTCACGTATCAATGGATCATTTCACTGATAAGGAAAATCATTTGGTTCCACAGCTTCTTAAGCTCCCACCAGATTTCTTTTTAATCTGCTAGAAGTCTCAGGCCAGGTGTCCTTGAAGCTCAATGGCATAGGACACCATCTTTTCCTGTAGGTTGTCATGTCATTAAGGTTGGAGGAGGTACAAGAAAGATGCAAATTCCAGTTCATTCTCAGTACTTTCCACTTGACATCCAGCTTTTCTTTTTAACTGCAGGACTTTCTGACTGCAGCAACTTTAGGCTCAACACTAGATGAGAGACAACAGCCTTTCATAGACTTTACAACCAGCTCCTATATCTCATATGCTCTTTTCTATATATGTCATTTTCCTGCTTTTTCCTGGCTCAGGGTAGATATTTTCTTCTAATCTATTCTCCAGCTTATGAATTCTATCTTCAGTGTATCTAATTGGTCATTAAACCAATACAGTGAAACTTTATTTTTAGCTATTGTGTTTTTAGCACTTACATTTCCATATATTTCTCTGGTATAATTTTCACTTCTCCATAGAAATTCCCCAAGTCCGACCAGGCCTGGTGGCTCATGCCTGTAATCCCAGCACTTTGGGAGATCAAGTGAATGGATCATTTGAGGACAGGAGTTTGAGACCAGCTTGGCCAACATGGTGAAACCCTGTCTCTACTGAAAATATAAAGATTAATCAGGCACAGTGGTGCACACCTGTGGGCCCAACTACACGGGAGGCTGAAGAAGGAGAATCACTTGAATCTGAGAGGTGGAGGTTGTAGTGAGCCAAGATTGCACCACTGCACTGCAGCCTGGGTGACAGAGTGAGATTCTATTCAAAACAAACAAACAAACAAAAAAACCAAAAAAACTTCCCTAAGTCCTTTATTTCTTTGATTATATTAATCAGAATCATTGTAAATTAAATATCTGATAATGCCATTATCTGGATCATAAGTGAATTTATATTTATTTCCTTTTAAAAATATTTATAATCGAGGTTGCTTAGGTTTTTGTATTTTTAAAGTCTGATTTACTGCAGCATAATTCATATGTAGCAAAATCTCTTTTGAGGTATACAGTTTGATGAGTTTTGAGAACCATATATAAGAATCTAACCATCACTTCAATCAGGTAAAATTTTTCTGTCACTTCAAAAGGATCCCTTGTGTCCCTTTACAATCTATTCTTTTGCTCAAATACTGGCAAACATTGATCTGATTTTTGTCATTATAATTTTCTCTTTTTCAGGAATGTCATATAAACAGAATCATATAGTATGTGGCCTTTTGTGTCTGGTTTCTTTCATTTAGCATATTGCTTCTGAAGTAATCATACTGTTGAAGGTATCAGTAGTTTGTTCCTTTTTATTGCTGAGTAATTTCCATTATATGGATGTACCATGATTTGTTTATTTATGTTAATGGATTTGCTCAATTCCAGGTTTGGGCCATGATGAATAAGGTTTCTGTAAACATTCACAAGCAGGTCTTTGTGTAGACACATGGTTTCATTTCTCTTGGGTAAACACCCAGGGGTGGGAATGCTGGGTCAGATGGCGTGTAATGTGGTGGCCATGAAAATGAGCCTCTCAGATCTCAGAAATCCTAATTGATCACTTGCCCCAGCTCCTGCACTCGAAAATCCATTACTGCATTTAAGCTGAGGCCATGTTTCTATGGTTGCAACTAGTCAATGACAGGATATGTAAGGAACACTACTGTGGGCCAATTTTTGGGAGATGTGGGATTCATTCACAGGTGAATTTGGATCAATGACTCTCCAGTGCCTTTACCTAACTTAGGACTGCACTGTAGCCTAAGAGTTTTAAAAACCTAATATTTCTTTCTCTCTTTCCTTCACAGAAGTTAGACCTACATTATGGACTGACAGCTTACCTGGCCTTTTCTGATTCCCTCCCCATTTCTTCTCATAAGCATTCTGCTACAATACATCTCTTGAATGTCTAATCCCATCTTGGTGTTTCCTTCTTTAAGGACTTGAACTAGCACAAAAAAACAGGTATAATGGGGCTCTGAGATTGGCTCACTTACCACTTTGTGGGCAGAAGAAGCCATCCTTAGTGGTATGTGGAGTACTGGTAGTTCCTGTAATTACTACAGATTGCACCAGAAGTAATTTGGGAAAATGTCCTGATGGTGGGGAACACCTTGTAAGTATGATAATTAAGACATTTGAAATATCAATGGAAATAATGCCCACAAAGGCAGTAGAGTTATCTGGTTACTGCTAAGTTAAACTGACATTCTACTAAGGGATAATGAGAAATTGAGGGCTGTTAGAAAAAAGTTGCAGAATTAAAGAATAAATGTGAGAGTGAGAGATCTCTTTGGTAGCTTACAAACATACTCTTACCTAATGTTTGTGTTTGTAATGGAACATCAAACACAGCTAAGCAACAGAAAATCTAATAGAGTTGAAGAACTGCAGAGATGTTTAAATGCTTAGCTAAAGCAGGTCTACTATGATAAACTTTGGACCCTGGTTGGAAAGACTTAAGATCCTGAAAAATAGGATGAAAACATGTGGATGGATGCCTCTGAGGATGCTAGCTCTAAAGATTTCCCTAAGCCCTTGAAGTCTTAAGAGGTGGCCCACTCTTTCCCAGTAAGAGCTAGCAATACCCCTGTGCTGAAAGATGTAGAGGCTCCTCTCAGAAGTTGCCTCTATCTCCTCTTTTGGCTACAAGGCCAATAACTAGGGTCAAGACCCAGCATAACTTGGCTGGGAGACAAGTGATTATATCTAAAAGTATCTGGAAGAACTGTCTAGGTTGTATTGGTAAGAGCTATGTGAGTATGCCCCCTGAGAACAGATTTTGAGGCTGCTGGATCAAAGAAGACAGAAAATAAAACCAGGTAAGCAAGAATTTATTGACTCAGCATTACTCTTTAGGGATAACAGACATAATATCCTAGCAAGGGCCTCAGGAGATCGGACAAATGATCTGCTAGAGTGGCCTCAAACCTCTAAAGAAAGCAATGACCAAAGTTGAGTGAAGTGGAAATATCTGAGCTGCCTGACAGATTGTAAAGAAATAAATAAAGAGGCTGTAGAAAGTTGGCATGTTAGTATGCATAGATTACACGAGGTAGGACAACCTGCATAAAGATTATGTTCTTCAGCAGGGCCCAGAAGACATACTACTAGCCAAGGCCACCAGAAATGTGCTGGTGAGAGGCAAACAAGTATCCCAAAATGTTTGGTGGTCAGTCTCCTTTGCAAGCTAGGGTTGACAGTAAAATAGGCTGTCATAGAGCTAGGTCCATTAATACCCACGGGGATGGGATTCCTCTCCACCACAAAGTAAAAGAAGCCAGATGATTATGCTCAACTGCCAAAAGGCAGGAGGACACAATACCAAATTACCAGGAAGGCTGAAGAGCAGCCAAAAAGACTTGATGTGCAGATAGTTGTTGAGATAGTTAATAGATGGACAGCCAACTCTGCTTAACAGCTACTACAATTTAAAAAAATAAAAAATGGAAGAACACAAGGCATAGGGTACATGCCTCAATTAAAAAATTTATCTTCCTTTTCCCAATTTCCAGACCTGAACAATTTTTGGATCTGGAACCTATTGGCTAAATATATGGTCAGGTCACTAGGAAAACACTAAAATAATACTTCTAGGTATCCCTTTAGGGAGAGAGGCCCACAAGAACAAAAGAGTTGCTACATGAACTCATGTAGAAAAGTAAATCTGTGTAGTACAGTAGGTGGACTTTTGTAGCCACAAAATTGCATCTTTCAGATCTCCAATTTCAGAGAGCGTAATTGACTCACTGTTTTCATGACCATGTTTATGCTGAAGTCATACTTCTCAAGAGCTACTCCTAGCCAATGACTGAGATTGATAGGGCTATGAAAGCAAGCTCATTCCCTAAAGTTGTGGAAATCATTTAATGGGCAAATTTGGCTCAACTTTGTTGAAACTTTCTTAGAAATATGTCACAATATAACACTTTCCCTACCAGAGATTCCTTCCTTTCTTCTCTTTTTTACAGAGGTTAAACCTGTACCATAGACTGACAGCTTACCTAGTCTCTCCTAGTTCCCTTCCTATTTAGCCTCACAAATATTTTCCCCAATAAATTTCTCAAATGTCTAATCCTGTTTTGGTGTCTGTTTCTCAGAGAACTCAAACTAAGTCACTGCATTAAAAAAAAAAAATTGCCAAACTATTTTTAAAGTGACTGTATCACTTTATAGTCCCCTCAATAATGTTTGAGAGTTCCAGTTGCTCCATTTGGCATTATCAACTTGGCATTGATAATTTTTAAGATTTTATCTCTTCTAAAAGGTATGAGGTTTTAATTTAGATTTCCCTACCTACTAATTATGTTGAATGTCTTTTCATGGCTTATTTTTCTTCTGTATGCCTCTGGGATAGTAGCTGTTCAAATGTTTTTCCCATTTCCTTGTTGAGTTGTTTGAGTTCTTAGTGTTCTTTATATATTTTTGGATATGAATCTTTTATCAACTATCCATTTGCAAGTCCATGGATTATCTTTTTCATTTTCTTAACAGTATTAAAGGATATAAATTAATCATTTTGATGAAATCCAATTTATAACTTTTGGCTTTATTGTTTGTGCTTTTTGTTTCTTTCCAAGAAGTTGTGCCTAACTCAAGGTCACAAAGATAATCTCTAAGCTTTCTTCTGGTAGTTTTACAGATGTAGGTTTTACATGTAAACTTATCACCCATTTTAAGTTAATCGTTGCATATGATGTGCATAAAGATAGGCTCATTAAGGAAGGTTTTCAACAACCATATAAAACCAATTAATCTGGCCGGGTGCATTGGCTCACATTTGTAATCTCATCACTTTGGGAGGCTGAGGCAGGTTGATCACAAGGTCGGGTGTTCAAGACCAGTCTGGCCAACGTAGAGAAACCCAGTCTCTACCAAAACTACAAAAAATTAGCTGGGCGTGGTGGTGGGCACCTGTAGTCCCAGCTATTCAGGAGGCTGAGGCAGGAGAATTGCTTGGACCTAGGAAGTAGAGGTTGCAGTGAGCTGAGATCATGCCACTGCACTCTAGCCCAGGCGACAGTGCAAGACTCCATCTCAAAGCAACAACAACAACAACAACAACAACAACAAACAACCCTCAACATAGGCTCATGAGATCTGCTTTACTGGAGGAGGAAAATTTCATTAGTGAAATTATATTCAATTTACTTTACATATACATAAAAATTATTAATTATATATTTTATACTAATTTTAAGAATACAAACTGCTTCACATTGGATAACATTAAGTGTAAATACTAGGAGCCAAATTTAGAAATGTGTTTACATACATAAATATATAGGAAGGTACAAAACCTAAATTAGAATGCATCAAGGGGCCAGGTGTGTTGGCTCATGCCTGTTATCCCAGCACTTTGGGAGGCTGAGGCAGGTGGATTACCTGAAGTTGGGAGTTTGAGGCCACCCTGGCTAACATGGTGAAATCCTGTCTCTACTAAAAATACAAAAATTAGCTAGGCATGGTGGCATAGTGCACCTGTAATCCCAGATACCCAGGAGGCTGAGGCAGGGGAATTGCTGGAATCTGGGAGGCAGGGGTTTGAATAAGCTGAGATCAAGCCACTGCACTACAGCCTGGGCGACAGTGTGAGACTACATTAAAAAAAAATACATCAAGGCAGTGTTTATTCAAGAATACTGGCTATTACTGCAAAATTATATACACATTTCAATTGTTTTATGGCATGAAACATAAAATATAGTAAGTTAAAAATTTAAAACTTTATATTTTAATATGGCTGACTAGGGATGTTGGATGCTAGTTCTCCTCAGAAAGATCAAAAAATTACTTCTGAATGGACATAATCTGAAAGGAAAACTGAGGGAAGAGAGCCAGGAGCTGTCAGCCCACAGGAAGAAGCTAAGTCCTCTTTTTAGCCTTCTTAAAGAAAAAAAAATTCCATCCAAGAATTTTATATCCTGCTAAACAAGGAAGGAGAAATAAAGTCTTTTCCAAATAAGTAATTGCTAAAGGAATTCATCACCAGACCAGACCTACAAGAAATGTTCAAAGGAGTTTTAAACATGAAAAAACAAGAACAATACTTGCTACCATAAAAGCACATGTAAGTACAAAGTTCACATATCCTGTAAAAAATTACATAACTGAGACTCTAAAGCAACTCATTAACAACACTCTAATGGGAACAAAACCTCACATGTAAATATTAACCCTAAAAATAAACAGTCTAAATGTTCCACTTGAAATATACAGATTGGCAAATCGGATTAATAAAATAAGAAGAAACCATCTACTGACTTTGAGAGGCCCAGCCTATATGTAATGACACCATAGGTTCAGAGTAAAAGAATGGTGAAAGATCTACCATGTAAACAGAAAATGAAAAAGAATAGGGGTTGATATTCTTGTATCAGTTAAAACAGACTTTAAACCAACAACCATAAAGAAAGACAAAGAAGGGTATTATGTAATAATAAACACTGCACTTCAACAAGACTTAACTATGTAACTACTATTATATAATGATAAAGGCTTCAATTCAACAAGAAGATTTAAAAATCAGATTTAACTGTGCCCAACACTGCAGCACCCAGATTTATAAAACAAATATGACTAGACCTAAGAAAAGAGATAGACAGCTATACTATAGTAGTTGGGTTGTCAACATATCACTGACAGGACTAGATGGATCATGGAGGCTGAAAAATAATAAAGAAACTCTGGACTTAAATTGGACTCTTGACCAAATGAACCTAATAGACATCTGCAGACGTTCTACTCAACAACTGCAGAATATACATTTTTTTCTCATCTGGGCGTAGAACATTCTCTAAAATTGATCATATGCTTGATCATGAAACAAGTTTCAATAATTTGTTTAAAAATAAAATTATATCAAATGTATATTTGGACCACAATGGAATAAAATTAGAAATCCATACCAAAAGGAACTTGCAAAACCACACAAATACATGGAAACCAAACAACTTGCTTCTGGTTGACTTTTGGGTAAACAATAAAGAGAAATAAAGAGAAATAAAAACTTCTTTTGAAACAAAAGAAAATACAGTCACAACATACCAAAACCTCTAGAATATAGAAAAAGTAGTATTAGGAGGAAAGTTTATAGTACTAAATGCTTACATTAGAAAGACAGATGTCAAATTAACCCCCTAATATTTTACCTAAATGAACTAGAAACACAAGAACAAATCAAACTCAAAGCTAGCAGAAGAAAAGAAATAACAAAGATCAGAGAAGAACTAAAGGAAAATGAGATTTAAAATACCGCCCAAAACCATACAAAGGATCAGTGAGACAAAAAGTGGGTTTTTTGAAAGAACAAGTAAAAGTGATAGACCATTTGCTAGATTAATCAAGAAAAACAGAAAGAAGTTTCCAGATAAGCTCAATCAGAAATGGTAAAGTTGACACCACAACTATTAGCACGGAAATACAAAAGATCCTCAGAGACTACTATGAACACCTCTATGTACACAAACTAGAAAATCTAGAGCAAACGGAAAAATTTCTGGAAAAATACAACCCCTAGAGACTGAACCAGGAATTAAATTCTGAACAGATCAGTAATGTGTTATAAAATTGAATGAGTAATTAAAAAAATCTACCAACCCCCCCCCCTACAAAAAATATCCCAGGACTACAGGATTTACAGGCCAGCCAAATTCTGCTAGCTGTACAAAGAAGAGTTGTTACCAATATTACTGAAACCATTCCAAAAAATTGAGGAAGAAGGAGGCCTCTCTAACTCATGCTGTGAAGCCAGTATCATGCTGACACCAAAATCTGTCAAGGACACAACAAAAATAAAAGAACAGGCCAATATCTTTGATAAACATAGAATCAAAAATCCTCAACAAAACACTAGCAAACAGAATCCAGTAACAAATCAAAAAGATAATTCATCAGGATCAAATGGCCTTATTTCAGGGATGCAAAGATGGTTCAACATATGCAAGTCAATAAATGTGATTCACTACATAAACAGAATTAAAAACAAAAACCATATGGTCATTTCAGTAGATGCAGAAAAAGCGTTCAGTAAAATCCAACATCCTTAATAATAAAAACCCTAAAAAATAGGCATTGAAGGAATGTATCTCAAAATAATAAGAGCCATATATGACAAACCCACAGCCAACATCACACTGAATGGAGAAAAGTTGAAAGCATTTCCCTTAAGAACTGGAACAAAACAAGGATATCTACTATCACCACTCCTATTCAACATAGTACTGAAAGTCTTTAGCTACAGCAGTCAGGCAAGAGAAATTTATAGTAGTCATCCAAATTGGAAAAGGAGAAGTCCAATTATATCCGTTTGCTGATAATGTGATTCTACAACTAGAAAACCCTAAAGTTTCATCTAAAAGATTCTATACCTAGAAAACCCTAAAGATTCCTCCTAGGCCTGACAAGTGTCTTCTGTAAAGTTCCAGGATACAAAATGAATACATCAAAATCAGTGGCATTCTTATAAACCAACAACACTCAAGCTGAGAACCAAATCAAGAACTCTCTCCCATTAACAATTACCACACACACACACACAAAATTACCTGGAAATATATTTAGCAAAGAAGGTGAAAAACCTCTACAAGGAGAACAAAACAGTTTGATAATAGAAATCATAGATGACATGAACAAATGAAAAAGCATTTCATGCTCATGGATAGGAAGAATCAATATCATCAAAATGACTATACTGCCCAAAGCAATCCACATATTCAATTCCTATCAAATTACCAATGTAAGTTTTCACAGAATTAGAAAAAGCAGTTTAAAAATTTATGTGGAACCAAAACAGAGCCTGAATAGCCAAAGCAATTCTAAGCAAAAAGAACAAAGCTGGAGGCATCACATTACCTGACTTCCAGCTATTCTACAGGTACTGGTATTCTATGAGTACCAAAACAGCATGGTGCTAGTACAAGAATGGGAACACAGATTTGTAAAAAAAAAAGAATAAAGAACTCAGAAATAAAGGTACATACTGGCAACAAATTAATGTTCAACAAATTCTACAAAAATAAACAATGAGAAAAAGATTTCCTATTTAACAAATGGTGCTGAGAAAATTGGCTAGCCATATGCAAAAGAATTAAATTCGACCTCTATCCCTTACCATACACTAAAATTAACTCAAGATTAATTAAAGACTTAAATGTAAGACCTTAAACTACAAAAATCCTAAAAGAAAACATAAGAAAAACTCTTCTGGAAATTTGCCTAGGCAAAGAATTTATGACTGAGACTTGAAAAGCAAATGCATCAAAACCAAAAACAGACAAATCAGTTTTAAAGAGTTTCTGCACAGCAAAAGAATCAATCAACAGCATAAACAGACAACCTACAGAATAGGAGAAAATATTTTTAAGCCATGTATCCATCAAAGGACTAATATCCAGAATCTACAAAGAAGTTAAACAAATCAACAAGACAAAAACAAATAACCCCATTACAAAGTGGGCAAAGGACATGAACAGACACTTCTCAAAAGAAGATATACATGTGGCTGACAAGCATATAAAAAAATGCTCAACATTACTAATTATCAGATAAATGCAAGTCAAAACAACAATGAGATACCTTCTCAAACCAGTCAAACGGCTATTACTAAATAGTCAAAAATAAACAGACGTCAGGGATTTGGAGAAATGGGAACAATAATGCACTGTTAGTGGAAATGTAAATTAGTTTCACCTCTATGGAAAACATTACAAAGATTTCTCAAATAACTAAAAATACAATTACTATTCAATCCAGTAATCCTATTACTGGGTATCTACCCAAAGGAAAATAAATTGTTTTATCAAAAAGACCCTTGTACTTGCAGTTTATCACAGTTCTATTCACAATAGCAGAGTCATAGAATTAACCTAAGTGCACACCAATGATGGATTGGATGAAGAAAATGTGGCATATATACACCATGGAATACTATGCAGCCTTAAAAAAATAAAATTGAGTTCTTTGCCAACATGGTTGGAAGTGGAGGACACCATTCTAAGTAAAATAACTCAGAAACAGAAAATCAAATAGTGTATGTACTCACTTAATAAGTGGGAGCTAAACAATGGGAACTCACGGACATAAAGATAGAAACCACAGACACTGGGAACTCCAAAAGAAGGGAGGGGAGGGGTGAGTGTTGAAAAACAATTGTGATTAATGTTCACTATATAATTGATGAGTTTGCTAGAAGCCCAAACACCAGCATTATACAATATATCCATGTAACAAACCTGCACATATATCCCTTTAATCTATAACACAAAAGTAAGTTTATTTTAAACTTACCTTTTTTCTGCATGTCCTGATAAAGTTTTCTTATTTCTGCCTTGTATCCCTCCTCTTTGATTTTCATTTCACTTATAAGTTTGGCAATATTATTCTTATATTCCTAGAGATTAAAATATATATTAATTTTTAAAATTTAAATATGTGTATATAACTCATATTACTTTTTAAATACTTTAAAAATTCTCCATTTATATTATTTTTTAAAAGGTAATATATATTTAATGTAAATGAACAATTTCACCTTTCTAATAATCAAAAGTTATCATATCTACAAGGAAAAATATTGTTCATTGTTTGAATAATCAGCTTAGAGATAGACCCATTTTATTTTTTGTATGTATGAAGTAAAATATTTTTAAATTTAAATTTAAATTTTTAACTTGAAAATTAAAATTATATATATTTATGATGTACAATATGATGTTTTAATATATGTATACATTGTGGAATGCCTAACTCAAGCCAATTAACATATCCATCACCTCGCATATTTATCACTTTTTTGTGGTGAGAACATTAAAAAACTACTCTTTTAGCAATTTTCAAGTATATAATAGTTGTTATTGACAACAATCACCAAACTGTACAATAGCTCTCCTGATTCTATTCCTCCTAACTACAATTTTTTATCCTTCACCAACATCTCCCCAATTGTCGCCTCCACCACAGCCATTCCTAACCACCACTCTAACTCTCTGCTGCATGAATTCCATAAGAAAGATCAATTTCTGATATAAGGAAATAAGATAAAGAAAGATATTATAGAAACAATGTCTTTTTTAATTTTTGCTTTCTGGATACTCATCACCAGGGTATATAATAATAAGGATGATCAAAATATTCAGTTTAATTTTATGAATAAATGCCACTACAGAATTAAGATATGTTCAATATAAGCCAAAACTATACATTAGAGCCAACAAAAAGCACTGTTCAATAGCTAGCCAGCTTACTCTAATGTAAGATGAATCCCCTGAATGCAAGCTAAACTTCTGTTTCCAAAAATTATATAAATATTCCTAATTCCCAGAGCAACATTAAGCATTACTCATGGTAAAGATATGCTTCATAAAGAGTCATAGAGAGAAGGATGAATTTGGGATTTTTGAAGTGCTTGACAGCTGCCTGAGATTAGCTTCTTAGGTTGTTGAAGGATAGGGGTGATTTATTATGCTTAAGAACAGGGAGAAGAGGGGTGATGGAAGACAGTTATTTTACAATTATAAAGATAAATTTTACAATTTTACCAGGGGTATGGGCCTACATGAAGAAATTACTCACAGGCCTAAACTGTAGGCAAAAGAAAAGGAAAGCAGGAAGAATAAAAGTTAAGTATGATAGTAGTAAAAAGGCAATAATGAAGTCAAGAAGTCAAGAAAAGCCTCTAATACCTAAAAGCTGGAACTCACCATCCAACTCCTTGTGTGTAAATACATGAATATACACACACATATATCTTGATGTATATTTCTTGAATGAAAATATAAGAAGTACCAATAAGAATTATTTAGGTCAGAACTCAACTTAGACCCAGTGACTAGGCTTTTGATCAACTTCCAAAATTTTATGTAAAATTATACACGTATTTGTATGTGTGTGTGCCTTTTAGTATTTTTTTCTCAGTGAGGGTTCATAGCTTTTAATAGACATTTCATGGTACTGAGAAGGTTAAAAAATTTAAAACAGGTCAAGACATACTGGCTTATATGCCTACAATTAAAAATAAGCAAACATTCCTCCATATTATCTCAGTTCAAGAGATTTAGTCTGGATTCCTGTTTTTTACATGTACCTTGCCAGGAAACTTGTAGGAATGGCCAAACCTATCCAACTTCTTGGCTCTAATTAAAACTGGGCAGGTGAATCCAGTGGGGAATCCCACAAATGCCATTTTCCATGTGTCTAGATATCTAGATGGGCAACTATAGAGTAGCTTTTATAAACCACTCCTGACAACTGTGTGCACTAAGCTGTTGCTACTCTGAGAAACCACACGAGACAAACCTGTCTACCTTTCTATCCTCCACTGATTTTTGCCACAGGAAGATGCCACCAGTGAAGCAGAATGCTTCCAGTAATTTGGTGAGACCAAAGATTTGCATTCCAACCTCCAGGCATGAAGACTATCCTAAACTCTGGGTTGACCCACGCTGTATCTCACTAGATTTTCTCTCCCATTTCAGCCTGTGCCATTCCTAAAAAATGTAGTCTTTCCATTTTTCTAAAGTGAACAATCCCCAGTAAGTTGCAACTGATTGTCTTCTTTTCATATGCTTTCTGGGAACTTTAAATTTCAAGGAATAACCTCTGGGTGCACTCTTGATATATAAAACAAGAATTCTCTCTATACAAGTTGCAAAATCCTTCTACTCCCACAAATATTGCTGTTGGGTACCTCCTGAGTTTGATCCTGTGGAGTGGTTCTCCATGAATTTTAGATGTGTTCAGAGGTCTTGACTTAGCAAATCTGCATTGTCATGGTTTGCTTTGGACAGCTGCTAACTAAGAAATTGAGACTCTTGGGTTGTGGTGTTTTCTCTTTAATTTCATCTCCTCTGAACATTTCTCTAATATTTTAGACAAAGGCTTATCTTCATGCTTCAAGTTTTAGAAAAAAGTAGGTAAAATTTTCTCCCACTTTTTCCCCACCCCAATTACAACCTGACTTTACCACCTATTGTTGAGATCTAGAGTCAATATATGAAAGAGCATTGGGAAAGAATAAAGGGAAAAAGGAAAAGAAAGGGGGAGAAAGGGTGGATTCATTCCAGAAATACTTAAAAACCATCTCAAAATTGATGATGATACCCTGGGCAAGATGGCCGAATAGGAACAGCTCAGGTGTGCAACTCCAAGTGAGATTGACACAGAAGGTGGGTGATTTCCACATTTCCAATTGAGGTAACTGTTTCATCTCATTGGAACTGGTTGGACAGTGGTGCAGCCCAAGGAGGGCGAGCCGAAGCAGGGTGGAGCATCGCCTCAACTGGGAAGTGCAAGGGGCCAGGGAACTCCCTCTCTTAGCCAAGGGAATCCATTAAGAACTGTTTCCTGCACTCTGGCCCAGATATTGTGCTTTTCCCATGGTCTTCATAACCTGCAGACCAGGAGATTCCCTCCAGTACCTACACAACCACTAGGGCCCTGGATTTCCCGCACAAAACGGGGTGGTCATTTGGGCAGAAACCAAGCTAGCCGCAGCATTCTTTTTTTTCCATATCCCAGTGGTGTCTGGAACACCAGTGAGACAGAACTGTTCACTCCCCTGGAAAGGGGGCTGAAGCCAGGGAGCCAGGTGGTCTGGCTCGGCAGGTCCCACCCCCATGGAGACCAGAAAGCTAAGATCCAATGGCTTGAAATTCTCACAGCCAGCACAGCAGTCTGAGCTCAACCTGGGTCATTCAACCTCAGTGAGGGGGAGGGGAATCCGCCATGGCTGAGGCTTGAGTAAGAAGTTTCAACCCCACAGTGTAAGCAAAGCTGCCAGGAAATCTGAACTGGGCAGAGTCCAACACAGCTCAGCAGCAGCAGGCACTGTCTCACTAGATGCTTTCACTGGGCAGACCACCTCTAAAAAAAGTCAGCAGCCCATCAGGGACTTATAAATAAACCCCCACCTTCCTGGGACAGAACACCTAGGAAAAGGGGTGGTAGTGGGTACAGCTTCAGCAGACCTAAACACCCCTGCCTGGCAGCTCTGAAAAGCAGTGGATTTCCCAACACAGTGTTCAAGTTCTGATAAGGGACAGACTGCCTCCTCAAGTGGCTCCCTGACCCCTGTGTATCCTGATGAGGAGAAGCCTCCCAGTAGGGGCCAACAGACACCTCATACAGGAGACCTCTGGCTGGTATCTGGCGGGTACCCCTCTGGGACAAAGCTACCAGAGGAAGGAACAGACAGCAATCTTTGCTGTTCTGCAGTCTTCCCTGGTGATTTCCAGATAAGCAGGATCTGGAGTGGACCTCCAGCAAACTCCAGCAGACCTGCAGCAGAGAAGTCTGACTGTTAGAAAGAAAATGAACGAACAGAAAGAAATAGTTTCAACATCAACAAAAAGGACATCCACTCAGAGACCCCATCCAAAGGTCACCGACCTCAAAGATGAAAGGAAGATAAATCCATGAAGATGGGAAGAAACCAGCGCAAAAAGGCTAAAACTCCAAAAACCAGGACACCTTTTCTCCGTTAAGGGATCACAGTTCCTCACTAGCAAGGGAACAAAACTGGATGGAGAATGAGTTTGATGAATTGACTGAAGCAGGCTTCAGAAGGTGGATAATAACACACTGCTCTGAGCTAAAGGAGCATGTTTTAATCCAATACAAAGAAGCTAAGAAACTTGAAAAATGGTTAGATGAAATGCTAACTGGAATAACCAGTTTAGAGAAGAACATAAACTGATAGAGCTGGAAAATGCAGTACAAGAACTTCATGAAGCATACACAACTTTAAATAGTCGAATCAATGAAATGGAAGAAAGGATATCAGAGATTGAAGATCAACTCAAGGAAATAAAGTGAGAAGACAAGATTAGAGAAAAAAGAGCGACAAGAAATGAACAAAGCCTCCAAGAAATATGGGATTATGTGAAATTGATCGATGTACTTGAAAGTGAAGGAGAGAATGAAACCAAGCTGGAAAATTTAATATCCAGGAGAACTTCCCCAACCTAGCAAGGCAGGCCAACATTCAAATTCATGAAATACAGAGAACACCACAAAGATACTCCTTAAGAAACAACCCCAAGACACATAATCATCAGATTCACCAAGGTTGAAAAGAAGAAAAAATGCTAAGGGAAGCCAGACAGAAAGGTTGGGTTACCCCCAAAGAGAAACCCATTAGACTAACAGTGAATCTCTCAGCAGAAACCCTACAAGCCAGAAGAGAGTGGGGACCAGTATTCAACATTCTTAAAATAAAAGAATTTTCAACTCAGAATTTCATATCCAGTGAAACTAAGCTTCATAAGTGAAGGAGAAATAAAATCCTTCTCAGACAAGCAAATGCTGAGAGATTTTGTCACTACCAGGCCTGCCTTACAAGAGGTCCTGTAGGAAGCACTAAACATGGAAAGGAACAACCAGTAACAGCCACTGCAAAAACATACCAAATTGTAAAGATCACTGATGCTAGGAAGAAACTGCACCAACTAACAGCAAAATAACCAGCTAGCATCATAATGGCACGATTAAATTCACATGTAACAGTATTAACCTTAACTTTAAATGGGCTAAATGCCCCAGTTAAAAGACACAGACCGGCAAATTGGATATGGAGTCAAGACCCATTGGTATGCTGTATTTAGGAGACCCATCTCACAAGCCTATGTCTTTGCACACATGGGCTCAAAATAAAGGGATGGAGGGATATTTGCCAAGCAAATGGAAAGCAAAACAAGCTTTTTTTTTTTTTTTAAAAGATCAATAAAATAGATAAACCACTAGCCAGACTAATAAAGAAGAAAAGAGCAAAGACTCAAATAGATGCAATAAAAAATGCTAAAGATGATATCATCACTAATCCCAAAGAAATATCAACTACCATCAGAGAATACTCTGAACACCTCTACACAAATAAAACAGAAAATATAGAAGAAATGGATAAATTCCCAGACACACACACCCTCCCAAGACTAAACCAGGAAGAAGTTGAATCTCTGAATAGACCAATAACAAGGTCTGAAGTTGAGGAAGCAATTAATAGCCTACCAACCCAAAAAACTCCAGAACCAGACAGGTTCACAGCTGAATTCTACCAGAGGTACAGAGAGGTGCTAGTACCATTCCTTCTGAAACTTCCAAACAGTACAAAAAGAGGGAATCCTTCCTAATTCATTTTATGAGACCAACATCATCCTGATACCAAAACCTGGCAGAGATACAACTAAAAGAAAATTTCAGGCCAATATCCCTGATGAACATTGATGTGAAAATCCTCAATAAAATACTGGCAAACCCAATCCAACAGCACATCCAAAAGCTTATCAATCATGACCAAGTTTGTTTCATCCCTGGGATGCAAGGCTGGGTCAACACAAACAAATAAAAAAATGTAATTTGTTACAAAAACAGAACCAAAGGCAAAAACCACATGATTATCTCAATAGATGCAGAGAAGGCCCTTCGATAAAATTCAACAACCTTCATGCTAAAATCTCTCAATAAACTAGATATTGATGGAACATATCTTAAAATAATAAGAGCTATTTATGACAAACCCACAGCCAATATCATACTGAATGGGTAAAAACTGGAAGCATTCCCTTTGAAAACTGGCACAAGACAAGAATGCCCTCTCTCACCACTCATATTCAACATAGTATTGGAAGTTTTGGCCAGGGCACTCAGGCAAGAGACAGAAATAAAGTGTACTCAAATAGGTAAAGAGGAAGTCAAATAGTCTCTCTTTGTAGATGACATAATTGTATATTTAGAAGACCCCATTATCTCAGCCCCAAATCTCCTTAAGCTGATAAAAAACTTCAGCAAAGTCTCAGGATGCAAAATTAATGTGCAAAAATCACAAGCATTCCTATACACCAATAATGGACAAACAGAGAGCCAAACCATGAGTGAACTCCCATTGACAATTGCTACAAAGAAAATTAAATACCTAGGAATACATCTAACAAGGAATGTGAAGGACGTCTTCAAGGAGAACTACAAACCATTGCTCAAGGAAGTAAGAGAGGACACAAACAGATGGAAAAACATTCCATGCTTATGGTTAGGAAGAATCAATATTGTGAAAATGGCCATACTGCCCAAAGTAATCTATAGATTCAATGCTGTCCCCATCAAGCTACCATTGACTTTCTTCACAGAACTGGAAAAACCACCTTAAATTTCATATGGGACCAAAAAAGAGCCTGCATAGCCAAGACAATTCTAAGCAATAAAACCAAGGCTGGAGGCATCACACACCTGACTTCAAACTATACTACAAGGCTACAGTAACCAAAACAGCATGGTACTGGTACCAAAACAGAGATATAGACCAGTGAAACAGAACAGAGGCCTCAGAAATAACGCCACACACCTACAACCATCGGATCTTTGACAAACCTGACAAAAACAAGCAATGGGGAAAGGATTCCCTATTTAATAAATGGTGTTGGGAAATCTGGCTAGCCATATGCAGAAAGCTGAAACTGGATCCCTTCCTTACACCCTATACAAAAATCAACTCAGAATGGATTAAAGATTTAAATGTAAGACCTAAAACCATAAAAACCCTAGAAGAAAACCTAGGCAATACCCTCAGACATAGGGAAAAAACTTCATGACTAAAATACCGAAAGCAATGGCAACAAAAGCCAAAATAGACAAATGGGATCTAATTAAACTAAAGAGCTTCTGCAGAGCAAAAGAAACATATCATCAGACTCAACAGGTAACCTGCAGAATGGGAGGAAATTTTTGCAGTCTACCCATCTGACAAAGAGCTAATATCCAGAATCTACAAAGAACTTAAACAGATTTACAGGAAAAAAACAACCCCATCAAAAAGTGGGTGAAGAATATGAAAGGATACTTCTCAAAAGGAGACATTTATACAGCCAACAAAATGATAAAAAGCTCAACATCACTGATCATTAGAGAAATGCAAATTAAAACAACATTGAGATACCATCTCATGCCAGTTAGAATGGCGATCATTAAAAAGTCAGGAGACAACAAATGTTGGAGAGGATGTGGAGAAATAGGAACACTTTTACACTGTTGGTGGGAGTGTAAATTAGTTCAACCATTGTAGAAGACAGTGTGGTGATTCCTCAAGGATCTAGAAATAGAAATACCATTTGACACAGCAATCCCATTACTGGGTATATGCCCAAAGATTATAAATCGTTCTATTATAAAGATACATGCACATATATATTTATTGCAGCACTGTTAGCAATAGCAAAGATTTGGAACCAACCAAAATGCCCACCAATGATAGACTGGATAAAGAAAATGTGGCATATATACACCATGGAATACTATACAGCATAAAAAAGGATGAATTCATGTCCTTTGCAGGGACATGGATGAAGCTGGAAACCATCATTCTCAGCAAACTAACACAAGAACAGAAAACCAAACACTGTAAGTTCTCACTCATAATTGGATTTGAACAATGAGAACACATGGATACAGAGAGGGGAACATCACATACTGGGGACTGTTAGGGGATGGGGGCTAGGGGAGGGATAGCATTAGGAGAAATACCTA